>JBBPDB010014259.1:0-12791 GCA_037974465.1 Brachypetersius altus | reverse complement strand
TTTGAGATGACTGCCTGATGTTTAGCAGTTGATCTCTGGAAAAAGTGATGTGGTCTGAGTGACCAAACGTGCAGAAAGTAAACAAAAATAAAGAAAGTACTAGAGAGCGCAGTACCGAGGCTGCCATCTGCGGCGCCATCTTGCAATAAGAAGATGGCGCCATCTTTTCATGGAAGTCTTCATCACTGCTGGTAGTAATCAGTTAGCTCCAGCAGAGACTCCCATGTAGTTAATGAAACAGGTGCTCCCCATTTTGATAAATAAAAATTTGGCTAGCACACTAAATTAAATCTGTGTATATTTGGGAGCAACAACTTACTGTGGTGTCATGACATTAGCCTCTATGTTGGATCAGTTATCAGTTCAATATGTTTTAATGTATCATGAAGGGTTAGGCAGAATGAGAGGCTGAGGGAGAAAAATGTCAACAGGCAAGTTCAAGTCAGAGAGAGCAAGGAGAGACAGAAGAGCTGCAGCAAATGGATCGAGAGGCAGAGGAGGATCAAGTTATTACAGAGAGAGGACAGCAAACAGGCCAAGAGAGGGAAAATGATGAAGCAGCTGCAGCAACTCATTCCACTACAGGGTTTGATTTAGGCGACAAAGACACAGGGCCCAGACAGGTAAAGCTGAAGAGCTACCCACATGATACTTTTGGTCCACAGAAGCAAGCATTTCACCACAGCTGGTTTGAAAAGCACAACTATTATTCAGTCAACCAGAATACAGCTTTCTGCTTCCCATGTGGAGTGTTTGGCAAAAACATCAAACATGACAGTTTGGTCAGTAGTAGTTGCAAGAACTGGACGAAAGCTTTAGTCATCTTTGGCAAGCATGAGTTGGCACAAACACATAAGTACAGTGTTGTTGCATGGAAGAGCTACCAGGGAACTAGCAAACAAGGAAACGTTGCACAGATGATAGCAACTGCAAATGTGAGTGAGATAGTAGAGAGAAGAGAGTATCTCAGACGAATTGTTGCAGTCACCTCTATGTTTGGGAGACAGGGACTCCATTTTCGTGGCCATGATGAAGGTGAAGCCCAAATAGAGGGAATTTTCTTGCGTGCATTGATTTTTTTTATTTTTAAAGATTCTGTATTTCAGTCTTACCGATACAACCAGATCACCATCACAACATGCCAACAATAGGCCTTATTAAGATCTATTCAACAAAAAAAAATTCAAATTGCAGCTGTTCATTTTCAACCTTACACAGGACGTTGTTGCAGCACCATCTCTGATAAAATTCATTAAGCTTCTTCATAGACTTGTAAAAGTAAAAACAAATTAAGACACGCTGCCTCGCAACATTCACATTTTGTTCTATTTTCCTTTTTTCACGGCTAGCATAGATTGCATTGTTTGACACTTAACATGATGCTTCTGTATATATTTAAAACCCAAAATAAACGTCTCAGAAGAAAAACCTTCATGAAACTCAGAAAACAGTTTCTCAAGAAAAGTAAAAAGAGGACGCAATCTCTGACAGAACATAAGAGCATGAAACACAGTTTCCCTCAGAGAACAGAAGGGACAGCCCTGATCTGCAATGGGATTCAGCACCGAGACAAAAGCATTCACTGCAGCGGCCCCATGCAGAATTCTCCACTGCAGATCACCAGCTCTCTTAGTTAATGGTGACTCGTACAGTGCTCTCCACTGAGGCCTAGAATTTTCACTAATCTGTAAAACATTGTGCCAGGGTGTGTCCACCCTCTTATCCAAAGATCGTTTATTCAATGATACAATACACACTTTATACAAATCTTTACTACTACCCTTTTTGGACCCAGAAAGCACAACTTTTTACACTGCAAGTAACTTCCTGTATACCCTGTTAAATCTGGAGCCAAAGTCAATTCAGGAAAAGGGTCCTGGCAGTTTGGACTATCCTGCCCCCTAAAATAGTCCCCTAAAATTCGCAGCTCCTCCCCCGTCAGCATAGACCACCATTTCTCAAGGAGCTGAGCAACTGATCTAATCTCCAAGTGATTGGCAAAGGTGCTACTGTCATTAAAATCTGGACCAACATACTTTAAAACTTTCCCAAGGGTTGTACAACCAGAACAAAGAAATTATGACACGGGCACAAGAGACATTTCCCGTCTCACCCCTGTCGGATCCCTGTATTGACTGCAAAGGGAGCACACTAGTCACCATTAACTTTAAGAATATTTTCAATGTCACAATATAGCATTTTAATCATGCGAATATAATTTGGGGTGAAACCAAAGGCTGACAAAGTATTCCACAAATGCTCAACTCTATCAATAGAGACCATATTCTTGATCAGTAGAGACCATGCCGAAATCAAGATTAAAACGTTTACCAATTTCAAAAAGATCTCTAATTAATGAGATATTGTTCTAAATCAGCCTGCCTGGCACACAGTATGTCTGGTCAGGATGGATTACCTGCTCTAAAACCTCACTCAATCTGTCAGCCAAAGCCTTAGAGAGCAGTTTATATTCAGAACAGAGGACTGACACCAGTTTCCAAGACCTTACATCCATCAGATCTCCCTTCTTTGGCAATAAGAGTGAGCACTGCTCTCGGCAGCTCAAGGACAGTCGTCCCCTGGCGAGACTGTCCCTCAGGACAGTTAGCACATCTGTGCCCAACCCATGCATGCATGGAGCTTTTGAAGGAGTTCGATCCTTTTCTTCAAAATTAATCCACCATCAAATGCGCAGTATATCTCACCAACATCACAGAATGACATGATTGACTGTTGTGCCCAGGAAGTTACTAGTGTCACTGTATCTGAAATGACAAAGTCTAAAATCTATGCCATCATGGCAGATGAGGCAAGGGACGAAAAGGCAGAGCAGTTAGCTGTTTGTGTCAGAGGGGGCGGTGAAGGAGCATTTCCTAGCACTTGCAGAGATAAAATCATTTGATGTCCAGTCCATTGCTAATGAGCTTCAGCAGCAGATCCAAAACAAAGATCTTACAGAGCTTAAGTGTGTACCACAAACATATGATGGTGCAGCCGTTATGAGCGGCTCCACTGGAGGCTCCATTCTGAGGCTATCTATGTGCATTGTTATGCTCATCAACTCAACCTGGTTTTGTGCAATACTTGCAAGTCTGTGCCAGAGGCTGTGGAGCTTTTCAGCTTGTTGGAGTGTGTATTCTTTCTTCAGCACCTCCCAGTCAATCATCATAAGTTCATGGAGGCTCAGTCAAAGCTTGGATTGACAAAAACTTAGCTTGTGCAACTTTCAAACACTCGCTGGGCATGTCAGTTGCAATCAATCGTTGCAGTTCATGAGACATTGCCTGCCATTTTGGAGTGCCTATCTGCCATTGGATCCCCCATAGCTGTTGGTCTGAGGGCAAAGCTCTACAAGTTCTCAGCAGTCTATGCACTACGGATATTTCAGTCACTTCTGTCTGTAACCGAAGGACACAAGTTCCTGCAGAAAGAGACTTTAGACCTGGCAGAAGCTTTTATCTGCAAACAAGCTGTGTGTGACACACTTAAGGGCAAACACTCAGATGCATTTGCCACAGAGCTGTATGAGAAAACCAAGGCCCTGTGCGACACCCACAGTATCCCTGAACCAGGTGCCAAGACAAGGCACAAACAGAGGAAAATGGAGAATTTTGTGCAGGAGGCAACTGTGGGTTCACGCACTGAATGGATCAGATGGTGGGTGAGCTTGATCAAAGATTTTGCAGTGTAGATGCAGGGCTACTAAAAGGCATCCGGGCATGCAGTCCTAAATCTGAGAACTTCTTGAGTGAACCGCACTTGAATGAACTACAGGGTTGACCTGAAAACAGAGGAGGTTCTGGTTATTCACAGCACATTTATTGCCATGTGATGAGCTCCACAACACAATATACCTTCCTACCCTGGACTGGACTCCCCCTGCCCCCAGCTCCGCCCCACACCAGCCTGACCGGCCCTGCAGCTCCGCCGCGACGCCTGGTCCCGAATTCCCCCCAATGGCGTCCACGCTTCCAGTCGCCCTCCGCCTCACCGCCACCGCTTCTGGCCGCCTCCTGTGTGGCTCTCACACTCCACGGACTGCTGGAAGAGAAAGGAAACAACAAAAGCAGAGTGATCCTCGTGGCTGCTGCTCCCAAAGTCAATATGGCTTCCTTCTGGACGTGGACCACCGCGCCGTAGTTCACTCAGGGAGCCAAAACCAGTCTGCTGCTGCAGCCAAAGTCCATCTTAAAGTCTCAAACATTTGTTCCTTTAACCACAAGTTCTCCCCATGCCGCCCTGTCCGTGTGCTCGGCGACCATCTAAGCCCCCCATGTCCTTAAAACCTAGTGACGCCCCTGTAAACTGACCAATAACCATTACAAAGGACTCAGCTCTGCCAGGTAAACTGGTCAATAACCATTACAAAGGACTCAGCTCTGCCAGGTAAACTGGCCAATAACCATTACAAAGGACTCAGCTCTGCCAGGTAAACTGGTCAATAACCATTACAATGGACTCAGCTCTGCCAGGTAAACTGGTCAATAACCATTACAATGGACTCAGCTCTGCCAGTTAAAATGGCCTGCTCTCCCATTCGTTGTTACAACCTATATATTACCTAGCTTTTTCACCAAGCCTTCACTTCTGTCTTTTGCTTTGCCAAGGCCAGAACGCTGCAGGTATCTGCACTGAAGACTTTGTCTTTGCTTTACTGAGGACTGTTGGATCATTATCCTCCCGCTTGCCATGGATTCCCAGAGGTATATTCCTTTATCCCTCTACCTATGTTTTGATAGTTTTGTGAATAGGAGTATTTTTATCATAAACAATTTTCTTAAAACGCATTTTACACATTGTGTCACTGCTTATTTTCTCTGTAACTGGATAAGAACTGGAAATCCCAGCCCTTTGATGAACCTGGAAACCAAGGACTCATTTGTCATATGTCTTTTCATTGCCCCCAGTCGTGTTTCTGGTCGCCACTTTCTCATTTGCCCTCACTGCATGAGGACCCAGGACCATCTTTCCACACACCTGAAGATGACATGTATGAAGAGCGCCACAGATGAAGACAGGGCAGCGGCCTTGGATTCTGCAGCGAAGGCATCTTTGCATTTGCTCCAGTTTGGCTGTGTGTGGGACTATAGATTCCTGCGTTCTATCATGGTGACTGCTAACCCTCTTGAAAGGTAGGCCCTGTTGCCCTTGTTTTACTGTACTTTATTAATTGAAGTCCTGGTTAAGTACCGACATAAGTTGTTGTACATTGTTGTATTCTGTAGGATGATTGAGGAGCTTCAAGCCAGAGGGCAGGCTGTTACAAACCTACCCCTTCCAGTAACCTCTACAGGAGCCACAGGAGCTACAGGAACCCCTTCCCCCTGCTCCCCTGCTGAGCAGCCACCAGAGGATGGGGAGAGGGACTCTGAGAGTTCAGGGGAGCTCCATCAGACGTAAGCAAAATTGTTTTTAACCTGCCATCAATTTCTCGAGTGAATGCATTAACAAAGGTCATCAACAATTATATTAACAACATTGTCCATTACAGGTGTGGGCCATACAACTGGAAGAGTAAGGTGCGGCAAAATATGGCGTCTGCTGGCCTCTACAAGAAGCACAGTCTGGACCATCCTCTCCTGAGTGCCTTCACTGAGCACTTTGTTAAGGATTTACAATACATGAAGTGCAAACAGGAGGTGGGTATTTTAACTTCTTCCAGCAGAACACAGTGGACACCTACATACATGTTGATTTGCCAGTTGTAATTTTCCTGTTTTGTGAACCCTTTCAGGTGGAGAACGTGGCCCGCTTTCTGCATTTCATGGACCCCACACAAGCCAGCTTGGATTTTGTGAAGCAATATGACAAGACCCGTGAATTCTTCCACAAGCTGTCTGAGAGTGGCCAGAAGAAGCAGACAGTCTACAACTACATGAAGAGTCTTAAACGGTCGGTAGCAGTTCATATTATGGTGCTCTTTATATTAATGTTTTATCAGTATGATGTATGTTAATCACTGATTTTCTTTGTTTTCTCAGGTTCATAAAGTTCCACACCCACAGCACTAACCTCTGTCACACAGACAAGGAGCTCCACGGTCACTGTAGAAACTTCATTGACTTTCTCTCGTCACTCCAGCAAGGAATCTCCAGACAAGTCAGCAAGGAGGTGGTGAAGAGAAGGTGGGTGTTTTAGTAAAGTGAAATTTTGGCTTTAATACCATTTGTTGCTTTGTCTGTCTGTAGTCAATAAACACCTCATTCTCTCTCAAAAGACATGCTGCATTCACCCAGGGAACACTGACACCACAAGAGTGTCAAGCAGTCCTGCAGGCAGCTAAGCGTGATTTCCTGGGTGTCATTGGCAAGCTGATGGGTCTGGAGAAGAGCGAGGTCAGCCGAAAGGAGAACCTCCTGGTTCTATATTACCTGGAAGCCATTCTGGTGCTAAGACACCAGCAGCGACCAGGAGTGGTTAAGAACATGACTGTATGCATTTCTTTTGTTTCTTTCTCTAATCTTCCATCGGTTAGTGTTATATCAAAAGAGCCTCTCTTCTTGATTTTATCTTTTAAATCAGTGTTCATGTTTTTGCTTTGTATAGGTCAGTGAGTGGAAGGCGAGGCAGGCGCCCCCTGCACCACATGCTGATTTAATTGCTGTTGCTGTGGTGGAGCACAAAACCGCAGCTATTCAGGTGGCCACGTTTGCACTCGATCAGGAGGAGGCGGCGGTAGGCCACTATGAGCTGATTTTTCTGAACATTATCTGTGCAGTTTAAGCCAGAAAGACTTTGACATTATGTTTTTCCTTCTTCCTCTATTCACAGTGGTTTGACCTATACTTTAAGGAGGTCCGGCCTGAAATGCTTCGTGGGGCAGGCAGGCACCTTTCCAGCAGCGATGATGAGGATGACTCAAGATTCTTCATCTCATCCACTGGGAAACCCATCCACAGCTGCACGAATGATGTTGCTGTCTTCCAACAGAAGTAAGTGCATTTTGCATGCAATCGGCACACTATGGCATTGTGGGGTGGGGGATATTTTTTGACCTGTGTCTCCTCTCTCTCATGAAGGTACGATGTGCCCAGGGTGACCAGTCAAATGTCACGGCGTGCATTTGAGACTGCCACAAAGTTCTTCTCCGATGCTGACAAGTCCCTCGTTGCAGAGTACCTCGGCCACTCTAACCAGACCGCGGAGCGTGACTACAGGATGAGACAGCTGGTGAAGGCTGGCTCTGGCAGACGGCTTATCGATCGCATCTGTAGCCCATCAGGGTGAGTAAAATATTTTTCTTTTTTCTTTTATTATCTTTCTCTCCTCTCATTTAACATGTGTTTACTTTTCTTCATAGCTCTGGTGATGAAGAACAGCCATCTACTTCTAGGCAAGCAGCAAGTGAGCTTGTTACTTATGACCTGTTCATCGAGATGTTTCCCATAACAGTGAATGGGACGTGTCCTGGGAGGGCCAAACGGACAGAGGTGGTGGGCAGCTTGCAGGAAAAGCCTTTCTATGACCAGTGGCAGGCAGAGCAGAGGTTGCTGCGTGTGCAGCATGTTCTAGGTGAGTGAGGATCACCTCTTTTCTCTTGGCATATTTCTCCAAATCTTTTATTTTTGCAATAGTTGAGCAGTGAAACATTAATAAAATGAACAAACCCAAATTCTTTGCAGAGCACTTTGGCCGTCGCCAGCCAAAAGAGAAACGGGTCCGGCGCTGGATGGAGAAGCAGGGATGGACTACAAACATCCCTGATGCCCAGCTCATCATCCAGCAGTGGAAGCCTTGAATTGGACTGGATTTAATTCCATGAGCCTCAACAAGACATTTGTTTGTACATGTATAAAGTGTAAATTGTATATTTTAACAGTGCTTGTATTGTAACATGTAGATATGTAAATACATTTTTGCTGTTTCTTGCTATTTTGAGTTTTATTACTTTTTTCATTCTCAAATTGAGTCTCTGAAGGGTCAAGTAAAAGAACCAGTGGGATTCTTTTACTTTTGTCTATTCTGACAAAAAAAAAATCAGCAGCAACTCAACATAAATACAACATAAAGTAACATGCCAACTCAAGCCAACCACTGCCACATGTCAAACAAACATTTTCCCACCACCACCAACACAAAGACAGTACTTATGTGTTTATCTGTGTGCATTGTTAACGTGGTTTCCTTGGTGGAAATCCTAACTCCTTTCTGGAGCGTTTACAGAGTAACCATGTGATTTACCAGCGTGTCTCTCGCATCTGAGCTAATCCATCACGCTACAAGCTGGGCACAAACTCAGACATTCTGTCATGGTGTAGACCCGAATGAATGTGTCCCTGAGCCCAATGGACGTGAATCGTCTTTGGGAAATGATCGATCAGCAGGCAGCTGAGATAGCTGCTCTGAAGCAGGAAGTGGTGAACTTACGCATGGAGACAGCCAATCTCCGTGCTGAAGTCACCATCCTGCAACAGACACTTCACAGCTCTCCTGCTGAGAAATCCTCTGCCTGAGAGTCTTCCGGTTCCGTCCCAATCCTTTCATCAACTCCCAGTGTTATGCCGAAAATGTCACTACCTGAAAAATGGAATGGAGTGGATGGGAGGTGCAATGTTTTTCTGACCAACTTATCATTTTTTGAGTTTCAGTCTCAATGTTATCCTTCAGACTGGAGCCACATCTCCTCACATCCCTCTTACGCGGTCTTACGAGGAGTTTACTCACCAACTCAAGGCTGCTTCTCGTCTGCCATGCCACCACCCGTCTCCGAGGCCCATTCACTTGGAGCCGGGGAACCCATGCAAATAGGACGCACCTCCTTGTTGACAGCAGAGAATTCGGGGGCAGCTGGTAACTTCATCGATCAAAAATTTGCTGCCCAACTGTAGATAGCTGTAGACGCTCGCCTTATCTCACAGCCCCATCACTCATCGCACTCAATCCCTCTAGATCGCCATCGATGACCACACAAGTCCCTTCACTTCTACCTCACCAACCTCCCCTCACCACCCATCATCCTGGGACACCCCTGGCTTCTGCAGCATGACCCTCTCATCTCCTGGACCCAGCACATGATTCTGTAGTGGGGGCAGACCTGTCAGGAGCTTTGTCTAGAGGCTAAGGCTGAGATGTGTTCTGGGGAGTCCGAGGTCCCCGATGTCAACCTGGAGGCCGTTCCCATCCCGTACCGAGACCTGGCGGGGGGTCTTTTGCAAACGCAGTGCTGTCCGTCTTCCTCCTCACCGGCCTTACGACCTGACCATAGACCTCCTGCCGGGTTTGGTACCGCCTCACGGCGGTCTGTACTCTCTCAGTAATGGCACGATCCGACCATCAACCTCCTACCTCGTGAAGAAAAAGACGGGGATCTCCAACCATGTGTCGACTATCGGGGGCTCAATAACATCACCGTAAACAACCGTCATCCACTCCCGCTCACCAGCATCATCCTAGTCTCTCTCTCTGGTGCCAACGTCTTTTCCAAGCTAGAACTTCGGGGCACCTACAACCTACTTCGTATCAGGGAGGGAGTTGAGTGGAAGATGGCCTTCATAACCCCAACCGGCCACTACGAGACCCTGGTAATGCCCTTCGAATTATGTAACAGCTAGGGCTGTAACGGTACATGTATTCGTACTTAACCGTCACAATGCATGGGTCACAATTCGTTACATGATGTCTTTCGGAGAATACACGGTAGGACAGAGAAGACGTGATTGAAGTAATACGGAATCACAGAGGGACCAAAAATCTCAAGTAAATCATAAACCTGAGTTGTAGTGTGGTGCAATAGTGCCACCTACTGGCATAACACTTCTACTGCCTTACACATACATTAAAATATGAGCAAGAGTGTGTGTTTACTGGTTAATACACTGCTGTTTATTTAAAATAAATGAAAACAAACCAAGCCTCATTCTATAGAACTTTTTGAGGCTCGACTTTGCTGTATTGTGAACCGTACCGAACCATGAACTCCCCCAAAACCGAGGTACGTACCAAACCGTGACATCTGTGTACCATTACACTGTACCATAACAGCCCCTCTGCATTCCAACAATTTATCAATGACGTTCTCCGTGACATGTTGGGTTGACCTGGATGACATTCTGATCTACTCCATCAAGGAGCATACCCAACATCTCAGGGCAGTGTTAAAGAGGTTACTGGGCCATCAGCTGTTCTGTAAATTGGAGAAATGTGCTTTCCACCACCACACCACCACATTTTTTTGTTTTGTTGTCTCCTCTCAGGGTGTGGCCATGGATCCCCAGAAGCTGGAGGCTGTGCGCCCGTTGCCTCTACCCATGTCGTTTAAAAAGCTGCAACATTTCTGGGGTTCGCCAATTTCTATCAGCGATTTATCCGGGGCTTCGGTTCAGTTGCAGCTCCTCTTACTGCCCTCACCAAACCCAAACCCGGACCTTTCACTCTCGACTCTGAAGTCATTTCTGCCTTTCATCACCTCAGCATCCATTCTTCTTCATCCTGACATTACCAAACTATTCATGGTGAGGTGGACGCCTCACTTGCTTCATGTCCCTCGTGTCATCTCAACTCTATCGGTACCATGAGTACTCTTGCTCTTACCTTATCTGCGTGTGCTGTGAAAATGGTTTACTTGGTGGACATCCTAACTCCTTTCTGGAGCGTTCAAAGAGTAACTGCTTGATTTACCAGCTCTCTCATGTCTCATGTCTCAGATTTCTTGATCAGAAGTGAATACTAAATCTTCATATGTCCTCAGGTTATGCTGTGGATAAGTGAGATGTAAAGATAGCATTTCTTAGCTTCTACCACAATTCTTGACCCCTACATGCCTAATGTGTTAGAGAATATCTTCCCAGGCCTTTGAGATAAACACACAAACTAAAAAAAAAAGAACCCAAGCCTTAAAATGACATTAATCATATGATCCAATTCTCAAGTAAATGCATTAAGAAAGATCATCAACAAATACAGTAATCCCCCAGATCAGCAACACTCCCAGGTCCAGTCACACACTGAATTTTTATGAGAACCAAACTGATTGTTTTACGCATAAATCTCAACAAAGCTTCTTACTTTGAAGGGAATATCCAGGCAAGTCAGCAAGGAGGTGACAAAAAAAGGTGGGTGTTTTAGTAAAGTGAAATTTTATCTTCAATACCATTTGTTGCTTTGTCTTTCTGTAGTCATTAAACATTAAATCCCATTCTCTCTTAAAAGACACACTGCATTCACCCGGGGATCATTGACTCCACAGGAGTGCCTTGCAGTCCTGCAGGCAGCTAGTCGTGACTTCCAGGGTGTCATTGGTAAGCTGAAGTGTCCAGAGAAGACCAAGGTCAGCCGTAAGGATAACCTCCTGGTGCTGTACTACCTGGAAGCTCTTCTGGTGCTAAAACAGTATTGGATATTTTATATGATGATCTCATTCTTAAAAATAAATAAATATAGAAGTTAAAATAAACTATGCATTCTGTCAGAGAAAAAATACTTTATTTGCAGGTAACAAAATACAAACTATTTGTTTGAAACAAACTATCATGTTAGAATAGGTAAATACATAAAACTGTCTGAGCATCTCAAGTCTAATACAATAATTGAAAAATAATAGCCATTTCCGTCATCTAATTCACAAAATAGTTAGGTGTTTTCAGATGCTATGGTGACATCCTTTCTTAGGTGATCATACATCTCCCAGATGCACTGGGTCCTTTTGCAGAATCTCATATAATGCCCAAGTGTTTCTGGTGTTGGGCCCTCCTGAAATTCAATAACTGCTTTCAGTGTGAATTTCTCTCCTCTCCAGAGAGGATGGGAATTCGCTAAACGAAAACCTTTTTGGACTGTGAATACTGAGCTCCAGAGATTCTGTAGAGCATTTTCCAAGGTCTGTGTCCATCCAGACAATTTCTCTCAAGCTGTAACTGTAAACAGTCCCTGTGCAGAGCTGCTTTCCTGATGAATCTGTTTCAAATGCTGTTGGACATGGATCAGGACTTTGGATTGGTCTTAGGCATGGAGATGCTGCAAGGTTGAGCCCTGTTTCAACAGCAGACTGAAGGTGAGCAATGCCAGAAGCTGAGGGGACTGACAGATCAATGGAGACAAAAGGTATTTGCCTTGTGTTTGGTGTGTAAAGTTTGCAGTACTGGAAGGAACACTGTCTTGTGAAGTGAACACTTGGATTTTCTGTCATTGTTTTTTAATTTACTGCGGACACATGGCTCTGTGCATCAACACGATGAACACCAGTCTTCAGCTGAACAGGGCAGAATATTCTGCCCTTAAAGAATAGGTATGTTGAGCGACACCCTTTGAAGCAAGGGATTTCACAAGCTGGAATACTTTATTCTCCTCTGAACTATTCCACATGTTTTGAGCAGAGACACTGTCACAGAAAGCGCAGCACAGACGTTCCTGGTTTAAACCAAATAGTGTAGTAAAGTCAAGAATAGATTTTTGGTTAATTTCAGTTTCTATTTTGTATCTTGTTAGTGACTGTTGTATGACAGCAGCTCCTCTCACTGACCATGTCAGGGTCCAGGGGGAGGAATCCCCAGGACCCTGAACTGCCTCTTGGGAAGAAATATGCAGGAAGCCTTGAATCCATGACTATTGGGTTGTTTATTGAAAAAAGGGAAAACAAATAGGCACGGTGGCCGTACAAACAATGTCTCAGGGTTCCAAACACAGGCGGGGAAAAAAAGGACAAAAGAGGACATGTGAGGACAACAGACACGTGACACAGGGAGAACCAAACGGGCATGACGACACATACAGGTAAGAACTGAAACAGACAGGAACACAGGGGACCCCTAGTGGGTAAACAAGAGAACATCAGGGACCAGGGAGAACAGAACAGG
>JBBPDB010014230.1:0-12793 GCA_037974465.1 Brachypetersius altus | reverse complement strand
ATGAACTGGAACGGAGATTGTGATCCAGACCTTCTCGTCCAACATCAGTGTCTGACCTCATAAATGCTCTACAGAATAAATGGGCACAAATTCCTAAACTCCAAAATCTTGTGGAAAGCCTTCCAAGAAGAGTGGAAGCTCTTATAGCTGCAAAGGGGGAGCAACTCCATATTAAAGTCTATGTATTTGAATGCAATGTCATTAAAGTACCTGTTGCTGCAACAGTTGGTGGCGTCCCAATACTTTTTTCCATATAGTGTATCTCCAAATGCCAGTGCATATAAACATTCTTTAGCAAGCCACTGTCAATGTAAGCTGCATTCGCAAAGAGCTGCTTTTGCCTCAGATATCTGAGTGAGATGAAAGAAAATCAGCACTAAAAGAAGCCTGTTCCTAGTCTATGAATGAAAACCATGAATTACACGTCTGTGGACAACTGTGGAGGACATATACGCAGCGCATATGCATGTCTACAAAATATCTTACCCAGGCTCCAATATTAAGTAATGCCTATATCAAGAATTCAACCATGAGAGAAAATCCAGGCCACTGTGTGCTATAAATATACCTTATGTCTCGCACAAGGGCTCTGGATGTATGTGAGGTAATGATGGCATTCACAGTAAAGGTGCAAAAACTGCAGCACTGAATCCAAAAAATATATGGTGCTGAATAATCACCCTCAATACTGCCATTCAGTACTGAGCATTTGATTACTGATATATTACTCAATTTCTAAGCATTGCTTTAATAAATGATGTTCAATTAAAAGCCATAGTGTTGAATGAAAACCAGAGCAAGGGTACACAAGTTTGGTGGTTCTACTCAAACACACCCATCAAACCTACAGTTAACAGATGTGTTGAACCAGATGTGTTTTTAGCATTAAAATCACCAAACCATTTGGAGTGCACGGTCTCTAGGACCACAGCTGTGCACCCCCGACCTACAGCGTTCAGTCAGGCTAATATAGAGCAGTGAATGAAAATCCACAGTGTTTGAAATCACACAGAACTAAAATATGCGGAGTTGGGTTAAGTCCAAGTCAAAGTGAACTTTGTCATCTGAGTTATATACCTATTACAAGTGAGAACGTATGGCTTCAGATTTTACAGAGTACAAAGGACACAGAGTAAACTATAAACTATAAACTAGGAACATTTTAACAAGAAAAAATAAACAGGTGGAAAGCAACAAAACTTTCATGTAATTTTTTGCTTTATACATTATTTGGACAAAAGGATTGGGACAGACCGGTTATTAGGGTTTGGGCTTGGCCCCTTACTTTCAGTGAAGGACAATCTTAATGCCTAAAGCCATGCTTCCAACTTTGTGGGGAAGAACCTTTTCTACTCCAGCATGACTGTGCCCCAGTGCACAAAGCGAGCTCCATAAAGACATGGTTGCATGAGTTTGGAGTGAAAGAACTTGACTGGCCCACACAGAGCCTTGACCCCAACCCCCTCCAACACCTTTGGGATGAACTGAAACAGAGATTGTGAGCCAGAACTTCTTGTCCAACATCTGTGCCTGACCTCATAAATGCTCTACAGAATGAATGGGAGCAAAAACAGAAACTCCGAAATCTTGTGGAAAGTCTTCCAAGAAGAATAGAAGCCGTTATAGCTACAAAGAGGGACCAACGGAATATAAAAGACTGTGTACTTGAATGCAATATCACTGAAGTCACAGTTGGTGGAATGTGTCCCAATACTTTTGTTCATATGGTGTGTGTATGATCAGCAGTGGTTATAAATAATTAATTGATAGATGGATAGATAGATGGTTAGATTGACAGATAGATGAAACAGTGAACCACATCAGTAGCACATTCACAAGAGCACCACATTCAGTACAGTATGCAACATTACAACATGGTAAAGTAGACGATATGGCTTACTATTCTGATACACACTATGGACAAATGTATTTTATGGATGCCTGACCGTTCAACCAACAGTGAATTTAATGACATTATATTCAAATACATAGATTTGGTCCACTTTTGCAGCTTTCACAACTTCCACTCTTCCCAAATATTGGTTCCACAAAGTTGGAAGTCCAAAATGCCTTGGTATGCTGAAGCATGAGCATGCCATTCACTGGAAGAACGTTGCCACCTGATTTCAAGACTAAGAGTTTTGTCCCAATACTTTTGTCCATACAGTGTATGTAAAAACACTGAACCACATTAGGAGAACATTCACTGGTACATGAAAGTAAATTAATGTATGCAATATAAGAATATGGTAAAGTATGTGGGTTTTGGACTCTACTACTGCCCTCCTTATCAGAATGACCAATATACATCCTTTTCTGCAAAAAGAGATTTCAAACTGATTTTAAATAAACAAAGAGCGTCATTTTTGGTAAAAGACAATTCGTGTGTCAACATAAAAATCACAAGATACACTCTAAAATCATTCACTTACGGTTCTTCTGAAGAGCCAAACCGGGTGCGTGATCAGCTGGAGGCTCTGGAGCTCCACACCCCCTTCGCCACAGGCAACTTTGGTTTGGTCCGTTGCACTCGAACGGGCTAAATTGTGTTTACCCCACCCGTATTCCTATAAGTCCCGCCTCTTTCCGACTGCTATTGGCTGAATGCATCTTAATACTTACGCTTCTATTGGCGAGTATTTCACCATCATGGGAATCTATTGTGAGTGACCGTTCTCACCAGCCAATCAGAGGGCAGATAAGTGTTTGTCGGAAAATGGGTATAAAAAACACTATCCCACCACCATGCACAGTTTTTAAATTATTCAATAGAATTATGTAAATTGTGAGATCAACACAAACGAAAACGAACATAGCGAACATTATTGTGCGAAAACGATCACAATAAACGTTCATTTTGAGATGTATCAAACAAAATAGCTCTGAATTACACTCTTACGTTAAAAAAGAGTAAGTCTCCTTTGACTTAAATGGACATTTCAGATTAACCTGCTATTCATACCCCTCATGCTGTTTATACTGTTAAACTACATTGCACAGTTTTTTCAGTCATTGCACACTTTGCTTAAATTTATATAGATTGGACAGAGCTGTCCACATACTCTTGGCACGTTTGGTCATATCAAACATAGTTTTTCTTTTGTGTTTTCTTGTGTGAACTATACTGTCATATTGCCCACTTCCTCTTATTTTATACTACTTAATTTGTGCTGTTCTGCATGCAACACTACATCCTATTTCTACTGCACTATGGGTACATTGTGGAACCTGAGCTTTGCCATTTCGTTTCTCTGTTTACTTGTATATGGTTGAGATGACAATGTTTACTTTGCATTTTCACTGTTTAAAAAATCTCTTTAAACTCTTTTAAAAGGCTGCTGGCCGAATACATTAGCTGTAACAAGACTGTGTTCAGTCGAACTTGTCCTGTAGCTGCATTCGTCAGCATCCATGTATGTTGCCATGTCCTACTGTTTTGTAGCTCTTTTCCTGCACTCTCTGTCTTGCACTCTTTGCACTCTGTGTAGTTCTGTCCTACACTTATATAGATCTTGTGGTGTGTATATGTATATAGTGATTAATTTAATGTAGCTGTAATTCAACAGTTACATTATTTGTTGATGTAATATAAATCTAATTGCACAACACTGTATTTGTTAACATGTAGATTCATCATCTCAGGGTCACTTAGGGTCACTATAACATGAAATATGAAATCTGTATTTTTGGACCTGGTTGGGTACTTACAACCCCTGTAAGAATTTGGGGTGGGTGGGAGGCATCCCTAGTTACCACGGCAACCCTGCCCCCTAACCCTGGGGAGACGGTTGCCATGCCAACTATCCATTATGCATCAGCCCCATGAAAACCCTCTGAGGACAGGGAACAGAAGAAAAGTTATTTGCATTCCTTTTTAAATCAGGACTTTCTTTGATACTGACAGAAAACTAGCAGCGGGTGCAGCCCATACCCCCTCGCTCACACCCGTTCCCATTATTGGCAGGGATAATCACATAAAAGAGTCGCATTTGCAGCCTTTGAGAAGCTGACTGGACTGGAAATGAGGCGTTTGCAGCACGCATGACAGCACAGAGTCTTATTCTCACTCTTCTTTCTTTCTTTGCTACTTTTTCAGAGGAGTTGTTACACTGAGAAGTTTTAACAATAAGCTCCACTGTTACACCACAGAAAGTCCTTGAAGGGGCCACATTCTACCTTTTTTGCATGATTTACGTAGTCAAAACAATCATAATTAATTTCATATATTTCAATTCATTAACAACTATTTTCCAAGTCTTTCCAAGTTTTCACTCTTTTTGGAAGGTTTTGGAGTTTCTGTGGGAAAATGTGTCTATTCATTCTGTAGAGTGTTTATATGATCAGGTACTGATGTTGGACGAGAAGGTCTGGCTCACAATCTCCGTTCCAGTTCATCCCAAAGGTGCTGGATGAGGTTGAGGTCAGGGCTCTGTGTGGACCAGTCAAGATCTTCCACACTGAACTCATGTCTTTATGGAGCTTGCTTTGTGCACTGGAGTACAGTCATGCTGGAATAGAAAGCGTTCTTCCCCAAACTGTGTCCACAAAGTTGGAAGCATTATCTTGGAAGCATAAATCTGAAGCATTAAGATCGTCCTTCACTGCAAATAAGGGGCCACCATAATTCTATAATTAAGAGGTGTGTCCCAATATTTTTGTCCAGATGTAAATGACATGTAACTGAGTTCTGCTCTGATTGGCTGCCTTGTATTGGGCCTCATTTAATAAGTAGCATCATAAACACAATCATGCATGTGGGCGGGGCTGAACTTCTCTAGGCTGAATGGGCGCAAATAAACAAATGTGTTGGCTTTTATGACATCACAAATTCAGGACATTCAAAACACGTGGCTGAATTTTGGCAGGTTAGTTTAAATGGTGATATTTACATGTTACAACAAAAAAACACAGTCCAGACTCATTCATGGTTCCCTGCTTGTGGCCAAAAGCAACCAGAGCTGCAGTACTACTCCCCACTTAAAAGATTTTAGCACTTAGCACTCTCCTCTGGTTTTCACACTGTCTTGAAACTTGAGTTTCCTCGAATTGTAAGTTGCTTAGAATAAAGGCGTCTGCCAAATGAATGTAATGTAACATAAAAAAAAAGCATAAATTCTAAACTGGTCGAGTGCAGGATATTACAGAGCTACTGCTGGTCAGCACAGTTCAAGCCAACTAGTTTATAAAGAAGATCAAGACCAATGTACCAAGCTACAATATATTTATAATAAAGACCACTAGCTACAACATTTTTATAAAAAAGACAGCTATAATGTATTTATAATAGGGTCTACCAGCTACAATGTGTTTATAATAAAGTCCACCGTCTACAGTTGCCCTATAATAAAGCTATAGCATTTCTATAATAAAACCCACCAGCAACGATTTTTCAGTAATAAAATCCACCATCTACAATGTGTTTATAGTAAAGACCACCAGCTACAATACTTCTATAATAAAGACCACCAGCTACAATATGCCTATAATAAAGACCACCAGCTACAATATGCCTATAATAAATAAAAATGTATCTGACCCTGTATGCAGTATTAGAGTTTATGTGTCTTTGCATTAACGAAAGTTATATTTCAAACAATTGATGCATAATCCAACAAATGAATGAATTAATATATTCGTTTTTTGGTGTTTCAATCAAGAGATCACACTGCTGAACCGCTAATACTATTATTTATTTATTTTGCTTGTTTAAAATTATGATTTATCTGTAATAAATCATTTGACAAGTTTGTCTTGTCAAAACCTTATATAACATTAGAATTCAAGCAACCATAAATACAGTAAAATCATACAGAAGGAACATACACAAAAAGGATTCCTTATGATATTAGTGTTGAATAAAATTACTATAAATTTCGTATTAATTATTACAAGTTAAATTTTACTTTACAAAGCATAACAGTTTTTCTTGACGTATCCTAATGTGTGTTCACAGATTCTTCTTACCCCATCTTTATTCCAGTGGCGCAAAACAGCGAAGTGTTGGGAAGCAGCTTCTCCTCAGACTTCATCATTGATAAACCTAAAATACAGATGGCTGATGATTACCAAAGAGGGAAGAAATGGGTTAACTCACCACAATATACACTCACAGGACACTTTATCAGAATCAGGAAACTTTATTGATCCTGGAGGAAACTGCTTATTATGACAGAACAGACACAGAGACAAAGTTGAGAACAATATAAATATAAAGTCTAAAATTAAAGTCAAATAGTAAATACACTACACTATATTCACAAATGATGGGGTATTAATGCTAAAAAGTAAAGTAAGTAAAAGTAAAGCGCTCCCTTATAGTCATGCATGAACACATCACAGCACACAGGGGGCTGCCAGGGAGCAGTGTGTGGGACGGCTCCTCAGTGATGACACTAGCAGGTGAGTTTCGAACCTACAACCTTCTGATCACAGGAGCAACTCCATAACCACAGGCCACCAGCTGCCCTCTAGATGAGTAACTTACAGTTAGGTTAATTACTAATAACACAAATGGTAGTTCGGAGTATTGTATTACATGTAATAGAGATCAATAGTAAATCAGTAGTATTGACATTAGTAGTGATATTCACAAGGTAAGACTAGTGCACAGGTATTGCAAATACTCATGTGCACATGATAATGCACATGGATCTCTACCTCAGAGGCAGCCCACCTGCCTGTCACACTCTAGCCCTTCATCAAGGGCCACTCACGGCTGGATATTTAAGGGTGATGTTTCATTTTCAGCAGTGATGCTGCTTTGTAAAAACCCTAGAAACACCACTAGGCCTAATTGGTACCAGTGCCACATACACTAATATGTCAGTGTCACTGTTGGGCTGGGAATGATTCACTACTCAAATGAAATCAGGCTAGCAGAGGCCTAAGGGCCAGAAAATGATCAGTGTTGAATGGTGTAGACTGAGAGAAGATACAGCAACAGGTAGCCTATCTGGTAGCCCTTAATTACAGTCTGTATTTACAACTACATGGTGAAAAAAAAATAAGAAACCTCAGTAATTTCTTTTTAAATCAGCATCTCTATGAGTGTGACAACCATCGGGTGCCAGACACCTCATTCTGCTTCATGAGGTACTGATTAGTGATCACCCAAATCACATCTTATTTAATGAGGATGTGAAGTTTGAGCACCCCTAGTCCAACTTGTTTGGTTTGAAGACTATTAAAATGGCATATATAATATAAAATATCAAATTTACCATAACTTTTGCACAACCCACATTTTATGCCTTCCCTCAGTATGTTAAAAGTTTAGCAAATAAACACTAATATGCGTAGAAGTGTGCTCTCTGTTAGTCAGGAAACGTGTAGTACAGAATATGTGTGTGTGTGTGTGAGTGTTTACGCTCATTAGGAGTAGACAGTGAGTGTATCAGCAGCTGGGTCTTTTCTAGGAAGAACTTTCACCCACTCTACAGATCTGCAGTTAGCTTCTTAACTCTAATCACCAGCCACTTCTGACCTCAACTCTAATCTGGCCAGGAGGCTTCAATGGACACTGCAGTGGGTGTGATGTGTGGATTTCCTTGTCTTGCTTGTACAGTTAGTAAACAAAGCAATCTGTAACTCTATTTGACCACAGTTTTACATTAGGAACTATGCATGAGTAGCAATAAACACATGATCAGTCAGATAATAAGAAATAAGCATTAGAGTATTCTTATTTTCCAGCCATGTTTTGTTGTTTATATTTCTATACATATATATATACAATAATATATGATTAATCGCATTGTTGTATGCAAAATTCAATAATTACAAAGTAGTGTACTGTGCACGTTTCTAAAAGTACTGCTATATGAACAAAAGTGCAATACCATTTGGTTTGCAAACCCTTTAAAATAATACAGAGCTTTTTGAGAGCAGTGTTCCCTTTAACACAGTTACACAGTTACAGTTAAAATATTTCAGTAAAACACGTTTTCTGTTTTTTTTTCCTGAACAGATACCGGCAGAAACATTATTCTTTTATCAGGGAGCAGCTGAAGCAGTCACTGTTAAAGTGAGGGGAAGCAGTCAGCACAGAAAAATATTTAAAAAAAAAACTGTATTACCATGTGATAAAGTAATTGTCTGTGTTAATTAAATAATGTGTTAACATGCCCAACACGAATAAAAAAATTAAATTGAAATATTTAAAGAGTTATATGCTATCATAAGTGTTATCATAACACTTTTAACATGTATATAAACATATTCCTCACAGAGTAGTCTGTATAACAGCCCAATTCTGAAATAGATGGTTTATTTAGATATTATTAAAGAGTATCATAATGAGTGTATCATTAAAATGATTATGAAAGACAAGTCTTTTTTTTAAATGTTTTTAAAGTACTCAGAGATAACTGAGCTTTCCTTACATTTTAAAACATAAATGTTTGATGTCCTATGTATTGCTACTGTAACATTCAAATGTAGAACTCACTCCCAGTCAGTACATTTCAACTATAGAAAGTGTTAAGTCTAGTGTTTTTCTGAGGGAAACCAACACATGAGTATACATCCACCTACTTAAGTGCTGCACTGCTTTTTTAATGAAGCACAATACAGGACAGTGGTCATTTACATATCAGTCTATATTTACACATATCAGTCCAAAGTAAACATCGTAAGTGGACCTCAGGGGAAAAATTAAAATATACGAATATTGTAGAATATGGACTCTTTAAAATAAAATAGCACCCGAAAGCGGATGGATCTTCAGAGAGTAGCTTTATGTTTAAGTTTCAAGAATGCCCAGTTAAATGTAAAGCTATTTTATTATTTGTAATCACTTTCAAGCAAAAAACATTTTATATTTTAAACAGCAACAAGAACAACAGCCACATCTTTCTGTTTACCTGAGGGCAGTGACTCGATGTGACATGTCCAGTTCCGACATCTGACTTGTAGTGGTCAGGATTCTGCGTCCACGAAGCAAGTTCCAGAGAAGATACTCATACTCTAAAATGTAAGAAGGGGTCCGACTGGGCTGAGAAAAGTCCAGAGGCTGAATCTTGGACAGAGACCAGATGTATTTCTTCAACGTGGATGCTGCCTTTACGATCAGAGCTCAGGAAGCACGGGCCTTTAGTAAAGAGATTAAAGTTCGGATTGAGAGCTAATCCTGAAGGCACAAGCAGAGAAAGTTAATCAAGCTGTCAGAGGACTGTATACACACTATATGGACAAAAGTATTGGGACACGTGACGTTTACACAAACAGGGAGTTTAATGACAAATTCAAATACATAGACATTAATATATATTTGGGGTGTTGAATTGAGCCATCAGGCCCAAACTGAGCTATTCTAACTGTGACCAACTAACTCCCTGACCAAATGGTCTCGGTTTATTTTAAGATGCCTTGTATGTATGTGCACCAGATCAATTATAATAGGTGGAGATGTGCCCCCCCAATGAAATAATTAATTTCATCCCCCAATCGCTTAACTACTGAGTACTGTATTACAAATCACAATCACATCCTACATTTAGACCAGCAAGTGAATTTCTGCCACCTAGTGTTGGATATTGGATTCTCTTTGTGTGGGACAACCAATAAATAAGGCCTGTGTGGAAACTGCTTTTGTCCTAGTTGCAGATATTATTCTCTAGTAAAAAAAACTAGGCTTTGTAAAAGTTTCCGAAGTTTGAAAGCTGCCCTCTTTATTTAAATATAATACATAAACATTTAAATAAAAGAAAAATGTTTGCAGCTTCCACCCTTCTTTGAAGCCTTTCCACAAGATTTTGGAGTTTCTGCAGGAATTTGTGCCCAATTTATCAGGCACTGATTTTGGACGAGAAAGTTGCGATCTCGGTTCCCAAAGGTGTTGGATGAGGTTGAGGTCAGAGCTCTGTATGGATCAGTCAAGGTCTTACACTCCAAACTCATCCAGCCATGTCTTTATGGAGATTGTTTTGTGCATTTTGGCACAGTCATGCTGGAGTAGAGAAGGTTCTTCTCCAAACTGACTACACAAAGTTGAAAGCATGGCATTGTTCGAAATGTCTTAGTCTGCTGAGGTATTAATATTACCCTTCACTGTAAGTAAGTGACCTAGCCCAACAGTTTGTCCCAATACTTTTGTCCATATAGTGTATATTGTCTTTGGAGCTACAGCGCAAAAACCAGAGAAACAAACGTCAGAAATAAGACATGCACTGTTTCACCAGCTGTATTTGGCATAAGGAGGAAAGTAATGTATGTTTATTACTTTGCTAATTTTCTGTGCTGCCTCTGGGCTGACGTTCTTGTAGTTGCAAGCAGGAACAAATCAGCATGTTGCGTGAGACCGCTGCTCTGGGTCTATCGATCAACTCGGCCCAATTCTAGTCTGAGATTACGCAATCCCATCCCAACACTGAACGTCAGGGTTAGATCCATGGCCTGGATCGCCTCATGGCGACATACTCTCAGAGAGAAGTGTCTCAATGTGGACTTATGAGCCCCGTTCGTCAGTGTTCCATGCAGAAACAAATACACCCACACAGGACTAAGCACACACACACACACACACACACACACATGAATGCACACACACAACATTTTCTGACGGTGGATTAATAAGAGGCCGTGTTGTCTCAGATTTATTAGTAAGGTAACAAGGTTACTTTATTGCTTATCAAAAATGTGATTGTGTCTCTGATATTACCAAGGAATGGGAACAATAATGAAATTCTTTGCATTAGCCCTTTTTCAAGGCCCCCAAAAAATTCAATGTAGCAGAAAAAAGTCAAATATGCACTTTTTTCTGCTACGTCATAGCATGTGCTTAAACGATCCTTGCTCTGAATGACCCATGAACTAAGCATTGTATTGACTGTGTTCTCCATTAACGCAATACAAACAAGCACAAGTCTTTCATTTAAAAAAGGTGGATGGCTTTATTTGTATAGAGTACATGTACTGAGCAATTAAAAAAACAGAATGCTATGATTGATGAACTATGATAAGGGTCAGGTGACCTCATATGGAATAATCTGTGATGGTAAACGGAATCCATTTAAAACAAATCAGAGATGCAAAAAAATAAAAACTGACGGCGAGGATGCCACAGATCTTTCATGCCCCAAAGATTTTTTGGAATTAAACCATCTGTTCAGTGAAGAAACTGACGCTCGTCTAACGGCTTGGGAAGTCTCCTTTTCCGAAACCTTCAACGCCACCCTGCTGGCCACCAGCCTGAATCCTGTTGATGGGAATGATCTTCATGGTTGTTTGCTTCATGGAGTACCAGCGGCTCTGCCAAGTGGCCCAGATTACGCCATTGTCGAAACCGTACTGACCAGCGTCCTTTGCGGTGTACTTACCACCTGTGGAGTGTCAAAAACACAAGGGCATCTTTTACTCGCATCCTTTTACTCTTTTTAACATCCATTTTATGTGCAATAAACTTATAAAGCAAGCAAACGCTTAATAAGACATTTGAGACACTTAGAAACCCAGGGCAGCTGGTGGTCTGGTGGTTAGGGAGTTGGCCCTGTGATCAGAAGGTTGTGGGTTTGAATCCCAGGACTGCCAGTGGCACCATTGAGGTACTCTTAAGTAAGGTACCTTCCCCAAACACTGCTTCCTGGGTGCTGTGATACCCACTGCTTGGTGAATGGGTTAAATGTATAGAAAGAATTTCACACTGTTCTCACTGTGTGCTGTTGTGGGTTCACTATGAGGGGCCACTGCTTTCTGCTGGGGTCTGTTTAAGGGACTCTGTGCTGTTGTATAGGTGCAAACTTTTCATTTGTCACCACAGCACTCTGCGTAAAACCCATTCATCAAGTGAAACAGTGGGCAGCCAGAAACAGAGTGTGGGGACGGTACATCAGTGGCATGAACCCACACCTTCTGATTATAGAGGCAACTGCCTAACCGTTAGGCCACCAGCTGCCAGGACCTTTTGCTGACACTCTGTGGAAGTGCATCTGCCCTCAAGGCTCAATAGTACGACATGTCTGGGCACCATTTAACAAGGCCCATGGACTCATGGACGTCTCCACTCACCTTTGTAATATTTTCCGTTTAGATGGGCAGCGTGACAACGGTTCATCCACCACCCAGAGCCGTCCTGCTTAGCACAGTTTCCTTCGTACTTGTCATTGTCTTGGTCAGGGGTACTGAACTGCATGCCATTATGGGAAGTGTAGAATTTGTCGCTTGGGTCATCACCAAGATCAACCCCATCAAAAGCATCGCCGGCATCTCCTCCATAATAGTATGCGTAGGTCAGACGGTACTTGTCCACCTCTGGACCTACTTTGAACATGGCGTAGTCAGCGTACCTGTGGAAATAAGACATAGTATGAGTACTGTACGGTTTACACTAAACTCCCGCAGTGCTAGAATATAAAATACCAACGTTACCCCTGTATAGACGGTACCGTAATTAATGCACACGCGATTTCTTTGGTATGCACTGTCATTTTCTTTGGTGTAAGCAGGTAAATAAAGTAATAAATACCTTTCATTAACAGTAATAAAATTACAGGGCTGTAAGAATAACAAAACACTCAGCGAAACACTCGAGAAACACTCAGGAAACTGTTCTGATGCAGGAATTCTGGACAGCAGCTGCCAGAGATGTATCAGAGGGCAGCAGCCAATCAGCAGCAAGGAGAAATGAATAATGCTAAAATGGTATTTCATGATTTCAAGACTCCTATTTCTCTCATCAGTACAAAAATGTACACACTTATATTGTATATGGAAATGTAGCTGCATTTGTACATTACAAAATTAGTAAATTATATTTTTCTTAAAAAATGTAAAATTGCACTAAAATGCATGAAAGAAA
>JBBPDB010014211.1:0-12795 GCA_037974465.1 Brachypetersius altus | reverse complement strand
AGCTACTCCGCAGCCGTCAATGTTTAAGAGAACTGCCGAATCCATAATGTTTATTTTTATTTTTAGGAAAAATAATTTAATCGAAATTAAACCAAAGAAAAAGAGCATTTCCAGAACTTTGTCTGCCGAAGCTTGTTCAGCTCAACGCCTCATTCCCCATTTTTTCCCTTCGGATCTGCATCAATCTCATTATTAGCCTTTAGTGCCCTCAGTTGATGGAAATCCGTCATAGCAACAGAGAACTTTAATCCATGAGTACTTCTGTACTCTGTGGAGCTACTCCACTTAATACACTTAAATATTAATACACCACTTAAGTACACTTCAAAAATACTACAACTTCTGGAGCACTGCATCTCTTGAAGTACCAGAAATTCAGTAAACTGTACGAAAATACTAAAGTAATGACCATAAAACAAACATTCATTCACACACAGGTACATACGTAGACGTCCAGTCTGAGGGAGGGCACTGCAGGGGCTTCAGAGAGCGAGAGGAGCATGAGCAGAGCTCCAGTCAGCAGTTCCATCAGGTAGAACAGGTGGTTGTGAGCAAACAGGTATGCGCTCAGTGCCCGCGGGCTCCGGGGGTGGGTGTAAAACTTATCATTATTCTCCCCTTCCTGAGTGGAACACACAGATGGACACAAACACACTGGTTAAAACAGCCATTTCAGAGTTTTAATTTCATTGTTCATGTTCATTCTCATTCAAAGACAATTTAAAAAAGCAAAAAAAAGCACTTAAATCAGGAAAAGCACAAAGAGCTTTTTTAAACCCTTGTTAAAGAGTACCTGCAGATATATAGCTGCTTCCTGGTAGTTCATTTCCCAGCTCTGCCGCAAGGAATTCTGGGCTCGTGTGTCCAGAGGTCCAGGAATGCTGACATTGTTTGCAATATCATAGTTCCCCACTCCATCTGGGAATGACAGAGACAACATAATAAACAACACCACATTTGTCTTTCTTCACTGTGCAGTTCTGATCACATTGCAGTTTGACTTAGACTTTGGTGACGGGTAAGTCGACTTGAAAGAGTCTGGAGTCTTTACTGTCCTAATATATATGTTTTGTATGTATATGTATATATATTAGAGGTGAGCATAGATACATTTTTTTAACGCCATTTTAACCATCCACAACCCCCCCCTCCGACAGAGAGACCGAGACAGGTTTAAAACGTGCGCGAGCCGGACAAGTCACTGACATATCAAGGTGAAATTCATCATATCTTGCGTAGTATAGACACCGCTCACTCTGTCTGGGGGGGTGGGGGGTGCTGGGGGGCAGTTAACGGCTATATTTTTTTTATCGTGCGATAAGAATCTCGCGCCGTTAACGGCCCAGCACTAATATATATATATATATATATATATTTACATACACACACTGAGCAACTATTATTAAAGTTCTCTGTAACATTAACAGCCAACATGACAATTAAACAAATAAATTTTCTGGTAATTTAAGTGTACAACAGGCTTTGCCCTCTACAATCTACTTTTGTCAGGCACATATATACACAAACACACAAACGCTCTTCTCATGCTCCTCTGCTCTTTCTATAGCTCCTTCCAGTTCCCACCCTCTAATAAAACAGACAAGTTTTCAATATTTTAGTCTGTGGGCTCAAATTATTGGTTTTGGTTCTTCAATATTCCGGTCTACGTTTCACTGGACAGGTTAACAGGTTAACAGTAACAGGTTACTGATCCCAAGCATTCTTCATCTTGTATTCTCCAGTCTCCAGATCTTACTCCAACTGAGCTGCATGAAAAGAGCTGGAGCGACAAGTTCTTAATGATGACTGAAAAGGTGCTGGGAGGGTTTGGACACAAGTTATTTCCAAAAACTGCTGGAAAGGATACGGCAAATCTGTGCTGCTGTGATAAAGGCAAGAGGTGGGTATTTTGAGGAAACTCATACATTAGCTGTTGCATCCATTAAACTGCACTTATTTTTTTAAATTACAAACACATCAGTGCATTTCTAATGTATTTTTGTGTACTAATATGTTTTAAAGAACAATGTATAATTTTTTTTGTAATCCAATGTAACCTCTGGGCAGTAGTGTATGTGAACGAGTGCATGGTGCGGGGCAAGTTCAGTACTGTTTACTAAATTTCTGGTACTTTCAATATGTACAACACAGCGACAGTTTTAGTAATATGAGTATTTATTTAGAATACTACAGTACTTCTCACTGATTTTTACATTTAGGTTACTTTTACTGAATTATTTCTTTGTAAAGTAGTTATGAGAATGACTTATAATTCTTCTACAGAACATGCATGTATGTATCACACCTTCATCAGACATAAGAGAACCATGGTCAAGGTGTGATGTGTCTGAGATGTTCATTTATATTTGAAAAATCCATCACAGCAACTATATATCAAAATAACTAAATACTCTAAAAAATAAAAAACTTAATATAAACTTAAAATAACATCATTACTATTTTCAAATGAAGCTACTGTTATATTATAAACAGCTTTTTAACTCACTAGCCTTGTAAGACAAATACCCAGCTACCAAAATTTCTCTGTGACATGAGCAACAAGCACCAGAATGTGAAAGATCGGATGGAATGTGCTTCAGAGTGGAGATCAATATTCGTAATCAAGTAATCCAGTGATCGCGCACAGATTTTAAAACACAGGCTTCACTCCACAAAAACACACAGACGCCCCACAGCAGCACATACCAGCGCATCCACATGGTTGGTAGAAAGAGGATGACTGGACAGGCCATTCGGGCGTCCATTCTTCCCCACTAACGTGGTTACCGCCGGTTTCCATGACAACCACAGCAGACGACTGGAGTGGATACCTGGTGGTAAGTCGAAGACTAGTGGGTCACTACTCCAGAGAAAGAAACTCCACAAAGAGTCAATCATCAAAGGGTATGACCTCCATGGGGCAATACTGCAAGTACAGCTTTGAAGGGGAAGAAAAGAAAAAAAATCAGCTATCCACAAACACCCCAAAAATCAAATCCTCCAGCGATTTCATCCCAAAAGTCCGACAGTGCTGCACCTCAATTCCCACATCCCCGCACATCAGTCCACACGTTCCACTGCAGTAGAACAAACTGCTCTTCTATTTACACGGCACACAAAAGTTGAAGGAACATCTTCAGATGGGACAGATTGATTTCCATCTACTGGTCCTTCTGAAAGAAAGGAGAAAAGTAAACATGACAAAGGCGAATGAGGCCGAAGAAACCTGGAACGCCCTCGGACAGCAGATCAGAATGTCCAGTTCTGCTTGAATCTGCTCCAGCTTCTCCAGCTAACTCCACCTTCTTGGATGCCTTGGTTATATGAGCTTTCTTTGCATGGATTTGTCAGCTGTGGTTTTCTTAAGCGTGGCCAAGTCAGGAAAAGCGACTACTCCGTGTCATTTCCTCTTTTCCTGTACCGCTTCTCTTTTTTCCTCAAAATTGGTTACACTCCTCTTTCCTGCAATCAAAACCCTTGCAAACATACTGCAACGTAGCAGATGTTCTTCAGACGTTCTGCTCCAAAGGGAAGTAGCCAGCTGTTGGTTATAGTAGAACAGGAATGTCTCTGCGATTTAATTCACTTCAAAGAGAACAAAACGTGATGACCAGGATGCGCCCTGGTCAGCAGTGAAAGCAGGACAGGAGGCAAAGGTGTTGAGGAATAGAAACGATTTTGGGGAACCAACAGCAGAAAAACTTTTGGAAGCAGGACATCAGTCATGCAGTTCAAAGGCAAACAACGCTGCCATTACGCTTCACCAAATCAGCCTTGTCCTTTCACTGTGATCCTTGGCCATCACAGTCCAGACAAAGAGACATCAGCATTAGCAGGAGAATCCACGTGGTCCGAAATCTTCTGACACTGAACACTTTTCTTTTATTCCATAAATAGCCTTCAGCGCCAGCAAATAAAGGCCGACTGTCAGGACGCCAGAAGCAAACAACGAGAGATGTGTTCCTAGAATTCCTGTAATTCCCAAGAGAATTTCACTGGATGGGTTACAGAAGAATCAGGTCCAGGTAAACAGAATCACAAGTGTTCAGTTTTACGGCCCTCAAACTCAGCAGCAGGACAAAAACATCATGGGGCGTCCCATAACCAGCAAGCTCCGCTCACCTTTCAGCCATGGGAGCATTGTGTGTGTGCGTGTGTGTGTGTGTGTGTGTGTGCGTGTGTGTGTGTGGCTGCATGTTGGTGGGGGGTGGACAGGGGCCACAAACAAGTGTGGTATCTACCACTTTGCTGACACAGCATGTTTGGTCGTGCACCGCTGCACTGCTGGTGTGGGGGTGTGTGTGTGTGTGTGTGTGTGTGTGTGTGTGTGTGTTTGTACAAAGAGCAGCAGATTGCTGTGGTTGACACTCAGACACATGACTGACACTGTCAGGACCCATTTCTCTTAAAGTGACAGTGATGCATGGTTTTGTTTGCTTGTTTTTGTTTTTCCAGTCTGATAGTGATTGTGTCATATTTTTCCTCATGATGACGCCTGAAGTGAACCATTCATGTTCCTCAGACACACAGTATGTTTTACAAGGCGCCTATTTCATAGTAAATAAAACATTTTATTTATCAGCGGTTTCAAAACTGCTATTCAGAACTGGGGTCACTCCCCAGTTCATCCAGTCCATATAACCAAACTAAGCTGCAACTCATTGTTTTAGTGATGTCACAAATACCAATGTATTTACGTGTGTCCGCCCATTTCATCTACTGTAGTTCCGCCGCGCCCATTCACATTCTAAGTTACTCTGTCAGTGCTGCTTTTTAAAAGGAGGCACAACAGGGGCAACAAGAACCCAACAACCAATCACCATAGAGCTCATTTACATATTTCAGTCTTAAAGGCACAAAAACAAAACAGTCTATTTAATTCTTATGGATAAAGGAGGATGGAAAATGGTCATGAAAATCAAAACTGTTTTAGGGCCCAAATGTCAGTCACAACTTCTGGTCAAAAACAAGTAAAGGATCAAAACCACACAAAACAGAAATGATGAGAAATAGCGTTTAAAGAACATGATTGATTCTTGCAGCAGCAAATATTAGCCATGTGGAATGATGTCATGTCTGTGAGGGATGTTGAACAAGCAATGTGTAATTATCAAGTATCAAGAGGTGGAACAACACCCAGGAACTGTTCACTGGAGCAACACAGAATACACAGAATACAGCAAACTGAGGCCACAGTGTTCCACAAAAACAACAAACTGAAGAATAATGGAATTAATTGATTTGGATGAACAGCCATTACCTTATGTACAAATTTTTACTTCATCTATTTACACTGTTTCTACTTTCTGTGAGCAAACAAAACAGACAATTCATTTCAGTGCATTCCTAAACAAACAGCTCATTCTGAGATCAATGTATTCGTGATGTCACAAACGCCATTATTTTTAACGTTTATGAGAAGATCCACAAGTGAGATCATCACAAATGCACCCAGGATGCTTCTGAAAACTCATTACCGTCAGATGATCACACGAAAAGCTCTTCTTCTCTGATATGGAGCCGTGTTTCTAGACCTATCTGAACTCAAATTATTAAAACTCAATTATTAGAACTCAAATTAACATTTTTTTTTTTTACAATACTTATATCTGAAATATTCATTTCCCCATTTAGATTTGATTTAATTTCCACATAACCTTCTCACTTGGAAATCAAGGCAATGGCACATTTCATTCCCAGTCCACTACAAACACTCATTTAAAAAAGGGACAATAATACTTCTCAGTGACGTTAATCTCACTGATAGCACTCCTCCAATGACGTCAAAGTGAGAATCTACAAATTAAAAGCACTCGCAGTGTTTGTTATTTTGGAGTCTCCCTTAAAGCCTATTATTACCTAAAACCACTGCAATGTGAAAATGATTTATACTCCCATCAAATATGAGTGAAACCGCAGGAGATTTAGACAGAGGTGAGAAAGGCAGCTCTGCTGGGACTGAAACCGTCAGGTGAATGGAGTCAGGCACGTAACAGATCAACCTTTTATGAAACCTGACTCAGTTCCAGCAGGATGTGGACCTGAGCCAAGCCCACGTCCTGAAATCACCAAGTTTTACTACAGGACTTCAAACATGACCAATTAAGTCTCATCCACCATGGGTCAGTGCTTGAAATTGACTTATTTGAATAAGCAATCCGACAATTTCAAGTTTATTTATATATAGCACATTATTATACACAAAAGGTCATTCAATGTGCTTTCCAGAAATATAATATAAAATGAAATAGAAATCAAATAGAATTAGATAATGGAAGCGATAAAAGAAGCAAAAGAATACATAAAGTCCAATAGAAGTGCAAGAGAGAACCCCAGATGACCTTAGCAAGGGGTCTAGTGGTTAGGGATTTGCATCTGCAATCAGACTGTTGGTTCGAATCCCAACACTGCTAGTGGCACCACTGAGATACTCATGAGCAAGGTGCGGTCCCCACACACTGCTCCCCAGGCGCCCCTCATTGGTGGTTACCCACTGATTCACATGGTAAAAGGATTAAATGCAGGGAAAGAATTTCACACTGTGTTGTGTGGCGTGTTCACGCGTGGCCACTTTACTTCACAGCAACACCTGTCCAGTAGAAGGTCACGACCCTAAGTGATCCAGCTTTAATGAGCGGTCAAGAGGTCCTGCTGTGTTAAACAGTCTGGGACAGAAGGTGAAGAGGGCACAGGTCTGACCAGTCTTGTCTCATCATGCAGAAGACCTGCAAAAGGGGTTTATACTCACTCTCCTCCAAGGCCTCGTCCCCCAGCAGACCGCTGCCGGCCTCGTCCCACGTTAGGATGAGCGGCACGTCGTCGTCGTCCATGCCCACAGCTGGACTGGTGGTCCCCGACAGAGAGAGGGGGCAGTGCCCAGGTGACGGTCTGGACCCTGTCCGGTGTGAGGCTGCAGAAGCTCGGGTCAAGGCATGCAGCGGGCTAGCTGGCGTTCTCCCAGAGGTCCTGCCAACTTAGGCAAAGTTTGGACATTGGTGGGATTTGCGCGACGAGCTCAGAGTCCAAGCTTATGCACTTATGCGCCAAAATACAGTGCGGAAAATCCGCTCAGCTCCTTTTCCCGGATCAGCAGCAGCTCAGGAGCAAAACCTCGAGAGATCAGAGACACTTTAATTCCCCCTGCCTCTGACTCACAGCTCATTCACAGGCTTCCAGAGCTTACAGACCCAAACTACTGAGGCACTGTATCCTGTAAAGGTGTTTAATCGCTCATTCGAGCTAAATTTAACTCTCAAACAACCTAAAAACATAAACATCAGACTTTTCAGAACGTAAACAACAGCGCCGCACAGGCGCCTTTCATGACACCTGACGCTTGCTGGCGACGCAGCCGATCTTCACAATAAAAGTCCCGTAGAGAAAATGGAGACATTGTTTTGGGCAAAAAAAAGCCATTAAAACATCGTTATTTGCATAATTAACAATGCTGTAAATAATAAATATAACTGTGTGTTTTATAGAGTAATTTGTCATTGTAGAGTTTTGTGGAAACCTTGTGGAACTTGACACTTTTGCCATGGAAGTGTTGCCATAGCAACCATCGTACATAGAGCCAGAGACCGCGCAGCATTTCTCACGTGAGTGATGTGTTTTTAATGTTCTTTGTGTTTTTATATATATAAATGTTTGATACCGATGTAAAAAACCAATGCACGATGTATTTTATGTTTGCAAAAAAATCGGCAAGAGCGAGTACAGGTTGGAAGTTGTTCTGTCCTTGTTGGGCAGCGTCTCCGATTTGTATTTATGACATGAAATCATACTTAAATATTTTGAGATGATTTACACAACGAAATACAGTTTGATTCCACAATACAAAAAAAATGAATTTTAGATTGAAAACTATTATTCAACTGCTTTTGAGTTTACGTTATTTTTTGTTTTACCTACAGGATATGTATGTGGGTCCACTGTCATAACTTCATAATTAACAAATATGTTTAATAGTAGTTACCGAATCATATGTAGTAGTGAAAGTTCATTTGTAGTTGTGATAGTAATTAATATGACAGTAAATTACTAATATGTCACTGGTCTTCAAAACATTCCTCAGGGCCCTCTAGACAGGTCCATCTATCTCACAATGCATTGCTGGATCATGAGCCTCGAAGACCAGTTTAGTTTTTGAGGGGCCAAATCCCAATTTGCTCATTTGTCACCTGTAAACTGTTCCCAGTTTCTCCTCACAGAAGTCAATGGCTTCAGATTCAGCAGAAGCACCCCTTGGTGGCTCTCTGGAACTCCCACCAGCGGCCCTCACACCCGTCTCCCAGCACAAGCTTTCACTGAACATCACTGACCCATCCAGGAAGAACCATATGTGTCGGGAATCACAGTGGATTATGAATGTCTTGGATGAGTGCATTCACAGGATGGAGCTTGTGGCCCTGCTGCCCTCTGAACTGACTGATCCCGAGACCCTCTCTCTGAGGCTGGGAGAAGAAACAGTCAGCCTATTCACTGAGCACTTGCGTCTTTTGGAGCAATACCGCGCCCTGAATGTGGACGGGAGGGTAAAAGGACATGAAGCAGGGACCAAAGCTGTGCAAGACTCATTGCTGAATGTTTTACGGTGGCTGAAGACTTGTCCCAATGCGGGAGAGGAGCTTAAAAGGGCAGGCCCTGCTTCAGAAGACCATGAATGGGTGCAGGAGCTTGTGGTGGCATTACAAGAGTTCAGATCCATTGTCCTGGAGAGGCTGCTGATGACACCTGCCGAGGAGAGGGAGTTGAGCAGACGTGTACAAGAAGTCAGCCTGCGTCACCTTCAGAATCTAGAGGTGGTCGCCGTGCTGGAGAAGGAAGTTGCCATGGCAGTTAAGGACAAGGATGAGGCAGTAAGGAACAGTCAGACACTATGTCTATTCCTCATTCACTATATAGTGTTCTAGTTTGGACTATGTCTGACGGTATAGTGAATGCATTCACTATACCGTGCACCATTTTGGGCCACAATAGTGAACTATTTACCCCTTTTAATGTGCTGTTATACATAGTATATAACAGTATAGTGTACTATAGTGTAGACTAGGCCATATTCACTACATCATGTGCTGTTTGTGAGTAAACAGCACTACTGAGAGAACCCATGATAATGTGCCCCATTGGCAGAGAATACCCATAATGTTTATGCTGCTGAATCTGACTACAGTGGCAGAGTAATGCACATACCTGTCTAACTAAGGAATGATTCAGGGACAATTTAGAACATGCTCTCTCCGTTTCTCTGTCATCTCTCTGTATCTTTATATCAATTCGACTAATGTGACTGCACTATAATCCAGAAAATAGTAACTTTCAAGGGGATTGAATACTAGCAAGACACTGCATCTCTCTCTGGTTTTTTATCTTTTCTTCCTTACTCCTGCTGATTACCACCCCCCCTCTCTTTCTCTCTCTCAGATCAGTAAGAAGGACGAGGTGATTCGTCAGCTGAAAAGTTCCCTGCACCAGATAAAGAAGAGCACGGAGTATTATGTGGCGCGGATGCAGATGGAAGCAGAAAAACAGGTGGAGTCAGATCGTAAAACTTCAGAGGAGAAACAATCACACCACCGTCAGGAGATCACCCAGTCGCAAACTCAGCTGAACAGCTTGATCACAGAACACAGAGAGGCAGAGAAGGCACGACGCAAGGTGTGTGGGTGGGTGTGTGGGTGGAGTTTGGAGGAGTTCTACGTTTGACGTATACTCATTTCATCGCGGGCCTTTTCCTCTATAGAAGAACTTCAGGCTGGAGACTGAGATAGAAAATTGGATTGAGAAATATGACACTGATATGGGAGAAAAACAGGTAAAGAAAGACTTTTTTCAAGCAGTGATTTAGACAAATGTGGTTCAGTTCTGTGTCTAAGGTTTGTCTATTTGGCTTTAGCAATAGAGATACGTTCTCAGAAGTTTTGGCCTAAAACTAAACCCATTCATGATGAAGGGATACATGCAGTATGTTGTGTATGTTGTATGTTGTCTCCACTGATTTAGTTCAGATTTGCCACTACAGCATGCACTTACTTTGTTTACATTTCAATCACAGAATGATCATTTTGCACTATTGAAAGAATATACAGTATATAATAGTGAGTGTGTGTATGTGTGTGTTTGGGTTTATATCTGAGCAGACAGAGCTGGAGGAATTGACTCGGATTTACGAGGAAGAGAAGGCAGAGCTGACAGAGCTGCAGGAGCACTACGCTGTGCTGGAGGTGGAATACTTGCAGATCATGGAGGAGCGCAGGCTTGCGCTGGAACTGAGAGAGGAGGAAGAGAGAGAAAGAGAGGTGAAAAGTCGTGCAGCCGTCACCATCCAGGCCTTTTGGAGGGGCATTCGTGTTCGTAAGGCCTTGATGTCCAGGGACAAGAGTAAGAAAGGCAAGAAAGGGAAGGGGAAGAAAGGGAAATGAGTAACTCAGCGTATAGACAATGATTGAAACCTCTTCCCTACCCATAATGACACTTTCCCACTGGCACAAAGAACAGTGTGTACCGCGAACAAATGTTTTTCCATTACAAATAAAGTGACCTGTACCTCAGCCATCCCCGAGCTGTCGACTAGACTGCGTCGCTGCTTTCTGATTAGAAAAATGTTATCACAACATCAAAAGAGGTCATTATTTTTTATTGTCAACACAAAAAAAAACAACAACAATGGCGATACAAAAAACTGGGAAGTCAACAAAGGACAAGCACTAATATCTGTTTGGGTTGAAGATACATTTCAGTGGGAGTTTTCTATGATTCTGACAAATCTCTTAGCACTGTGAGAAATGCGTAGGTGTACCAGGACATCGTTACCACGTTAGCTGGGTTAGGTTTGTCACACAGGTGACCAGTGCCAAGAAAGAATTAAAAAAATCTCCAAAAACACTAGAAATAGTAAAAAAAAAAAAAATCTTTCACTAGTATACTGTACTTTGACCAATTCTTTCTAGTTCTCTAGTTTTGTTTATTTGTTTAGAATTTTGCAGTGCAGTTTTAGTTAAACCTTTATTTGTCTTCCTGGCCCCCTGTTCAGCAATAAAGGAACAGTCATTCTGTATTTCAGATATATTACAAGCACTTCCACAAGGGGGAGTCATACCAGCAAACAATCAAAATTCAAGTGTTTAACATATAAAAAAGGCTGTTAGGGAATCTAATTATACTCATTTTCACATTTTAACTCCACAGTGGGGCGTTTAGCTTTTGGACCCCATAACTCAGTCACCTGGAAATCAAGGCAATGACACACATCATTTCCAGACTGCTTCAAACACTCATTTTAAAAAAGAACAGTTGTCCTTCTCAATTATGTTCAACTCACTGATAGCACACTTCTGTGACATCAAAGTAAAAAAGCTACAAATTAAAAGGCACTCACTGGGTACAACACAAAGTACTTACAGTCAGGCACAAATATAAATAACCTATATAATGGTAGGTAACTTTATCTATTATCTGACAGGGTTATGAAAAGCATACAGGGTTATGCAAAAGTTATGGTCTGGGCAAAGTCACAGCACGTTTTTGCACATTTTCTCTTCATTAGAGTTTAACATTTTGGGGAAAAATGTGTGCCATTACTTTTGCACATGCCACATTTTATGTTCTGCTTTTTCCAGAAATATGAAACTGTTCATTAAATGTTCTGTACAATAGCATACAAACCATTAACATGATGTATCTATAGATAGCCGCTCGCTTCACTATAGGAAGTATGGTACAAATACAGTATATAAATACGTAAGACAGATAGACCACGCCTTCTTGGTGAGTGACCATTTAGCATTTGGAGGTATAATTCTTCCTCTCAGATCCACCCCGAACAGAAGATAATATAAACCTTTATTAGTCACACAATTGGGAAATTTGCTATGTAATTATGTATCCAGGTTTGATGACCAGTGTGTTTACATTTACATTTAAGGCATTTATCAGACGCTTTTATCCAAAGCGACTTCCATTCCTTAACTACAGGGGGCAGTCTCCCTGGGGCAACTTGGGGTTAAGGGTCTTGCTCAGGAACCCATTGGTGATGTGCTGAAGGTAGGATTCGAACCCATGACCTTTTGGTCTAGAGGCAAGTATCCTACCTACTATGCCCCACCACCTTTCTGATACATGGGTTGTACTTTTGACAGGTGGTACCTTTTTTGCAGTATTCCCAAATATCTGTGTATCTATGGCAACCTTCGGATTCATCCTCCTTCGATGCCCCCTGAGAGGTTTGTCGTGGGTGAACCGGATGAACTGTTACCAGATGGATGTTGGAAAAACAAGATGGAGGAGAGTGCAGTGTGACAGCTTAGTTTTATGGTAGAGAGACTGATTGGTTATACAGCAATATACAGTAATGGCTGATATCTGGTGATGACTGTGCCTCTTCCCGTAGAACAGAAATTCCAAGATTTCATGGACGTGGAGCATGGGAAAGCCATCTAAAGGGATCTGTGTTTAGGACCCTAAAATCTTTTCAAAAGCAAGTGCATCCTTTTCCCCCCACCAACACCACAGGAGATGTGCCAGTCTCCTGGTGACCTCTTCATCCACAGCTTGATGGTTATGGATAGGAATAGGGTAAGCCTTTTTCTGGATGCGAATGCCATCAGTAGTATAAAAACAGATGTTTAATTATTTGTGGTCCAACATCAACTCCTGCAGTAAATCACCTTCTGAAATCTTAGCATTGTTAAGCAAGGATGACTTTACTCTTTAACTGCTTCTCATGCCTCTGATGAGGTAACAGATTTGCCACATAAAGACTGGTCTGGTAAGTTGGAGACGCTGTGCCCAGTGGAA
>JBBPDB010014147.1:0-12799 GCA_037974465.1 Brachypetersius altus | reverse complement strand
GTTTAGTTACACTTTACAGACACAGTGTAACACACACACTGTTTAGTTACTTCACAGACACAGTGTAACACACACACAGTTTAGTTACTTTACAGACACAGTGTAACACACACACTGTTTAGTTACACTTTACAGACACAGTGTAACACACACACTGTTTAGTTACTTCACAGACACAGTGTAACACACACACTGTTTAGTTACTTTACAGACACAGTGTAACACACACAGTTTAGTTACTTTACAGACACAGTGTAACACACACACACTGTTTACTCAATGTAACACAGGATAAACATGTGTTGCACATTTTCTTATTCAGTCTATTTAATTTTAAATTCTGAAAGATGATCTTACCATACTGGAGACACTGTATCCTCACACTAATCCAGCAATGTGCAGGACGGCTGGTCAATGAGCGTATGTGCAGGAGTGTGTGTATGGGTGTATGGGTCTGGGTTGAGCTCTGCTGCTGTTAGAACTCAAGCCTCTCTGCACAGACCATAGACCCGCCCACTGGTCAAATAAATGCGGCCCATTCTGTATAACCCCTCCCGTCACGTCCAGATAAGCTCCTCCCATGCTGACCTTGTGTGACCCTGGTGATTGATGCTTATTTAAGTTATACTCAGGCAATAAAGCCAGCTTCGGACTCTGTGGAGGTTCTCTGTAGAACATTTTATTATTATATTTTATAATAGAGAATTTTTTTTTTTTTAATGTACTGATGACCTACTGTGGTCCTGCATCCTGTCTGAGGAGCGACTGAGCAACTCCAGCTGGTTCCTTCAGAAACAAAGATCTGCTTCTGAATCCTCTCTCTGTGCTCTGTTTAAAGGATCATCACCTGTTTGGCTAATTATCACCTGTTTAACTGGGTGAGGTTTACACACACACACACACACACACACACAAAAACACACACGGGGCATATGTAAAGGTTAAATATTAAAGTCAGTTCTTCTTTCGTAATTATTAAGAAAATGTATTTTGTTCAGTTCAGGAAGAAAGGGGCTGAACGCTGAAGGGAGGAGCTGTGTTTGGGGCGGGGCTTTGGAGTGCCCTTCATAAACACCTGCCAACTTGATAACATAAAAATGGCATCAGCATGCACACACACACACACACACACACACACACGACTGATAAACTCACTCACAGATCACAAATCCTGATTGTAGAAGTGGAACGTTTCAGGATTATTCCAGAATAAATACCTGTGGTGTTCCCGGTGCCAGCAGGAAAAATGTGCAGCAGAGTTGATTTAGAATGTCTGGCACATGGTGAGCGACGTTCCAACCCAAAAATAAATCACAAACTGGGTAAAAAAGACGAACGAGAAACGGCTTCAAACACAAAACAGCATGTTTTTAAACCTCTAACCCAAAAATATCAGTCGACACATTTAATTTCATCTTTATTTAAATGCAACTACATCATTACATAGAATTAAACCATGCATTACATGTCATTACATAATTAATTACATGGAATTACATCATTCATTGTATATAATTATACTGTTTGTTACATTGAAGCACATCATTCATTACATTACAGTTGCATCCTTCATTAAATGTAATTACTTAATTCATTATACGTCAGTAATGACATATTATTACATCAATAATCACATAATTGCATCCTTCATTACATATAATTTCATAATTAATTACATCATCCACTGTGTTTAATGATATCGCTTGTTAAACGTAATTACATCATCACTTTTAATTACACTGTAATGACACATATAATTTCATTACATGTATTACATCATCAATTGCATTTGATGACATTAGTCATTACATGTAATTACATCAGGTGAGTGCAGAGGAGAACATGGGTGGGGAGGGGGTTGGTGTTTCTCTCTGCAGGACGTGTTTTCTCTTTTCTGAAACAATCTGGTTCTGATGGAGGTGAAGAAGTGTTGACACACCAACCCCCCCGCCCCCGACCCCCCGCCCTGGCTGAGAGGGTCTGCAGTTCAGGCTGGATGGTCCGAGGAGCAGAACTGCTGGAGTAAGGTAGCAGACAGAAGCTTTGTGAAACCACAGCAGTTCTCGGGTTCCCCGTTCTGGCCGGATTCAGAGCTGGAGGAGTTCAGGTCCAGACGCTCCAGACAGAACTGCACCTCAAAACACATTAACGAATAAAACTGGACTGGAGAGCTTCTCTAAAGCAGTGGAAAATCCACTCCAGCGCCAAACACTCAGCTCAGAGTCACACCCACAACCGAAACAACCTTTACACGCTTCAGTTAAAGCTACTCGTTCTCTTCATTCCTTACACCTTTTAAATTATTCAGTATGTGCTAGAAAAGACTGAGCATTTGCTCTAAATGACTCTGTTTTAATACATTAAGGTAGTAAAGGGACTCATTTAAAGGACAATATTGTTTAGAAATGTGAAGAGGGATCCTGTTTTTGGGAAGAAAGGAGAAAGGAGGAGGAGAACTTTGGGGGAGAGATGGGGGAATGAGAGAGTGGGGAAGTGAGGGGAGAGGCGCTGGGGGAACAGTCATGGAACGTCTGAAGTAGGGCTGGGCGATTTGGCCTAAAATTAAAATCTCGATTAATTGAACATTTTAACTCGATTACAATTAATGAACGATTATTTTTGTTTATTTTGTTTATTCATTTATTTTTTGCCCTCATAGTTCACTGACAAGTTTTGTACAGTAAATATACTCACATATTACAATATTACACTTGATTTTAAAATAATTGAAGGAAACACACACACTGTAACATGTGTGACAGAAAGGAATCCAGTCGCAGAGTAAGAACTGAGATTATTTAATAAAGTCCTCCAAGCAAAAGAGAATAACCAAGTCCGTAATCCAAAGAGTCAAAAACCAGAAAAATCCAAAGAAAGAACTCGAGAAGCGAGTAGTCAAAGGGCACAAAATGGTCAAAAACACAGAACAGGCAAGTAGAATCAGAAGGCTCGGTAAACAGGACTAGGCAAGTATACTTCTAGTTGTTACAGAATATATACATGTCCGCCCTAGTACTCAGGTGATGCTGATCTTGTCCTGATTGGTTTGTTGAGTACCCTGGAGTCCTGTTCCGGATTGGACTGCTCAGTCGAATCAGCTTGCCACTCCCCTTCGCCTCTCATACCGGACCTTACACATGCCTGGGATCAGGGAGGTCTTCAGAATGTCTCAAGGTGCTTCAGACACTTGACTCATTCTGACACTAGCTCCAAAGATGCAAAGATTTTATTATCATATGTACAGTGTATAATGAAACGCTTCTCCACAGACTGTGGACATTTATTAACTCTGCAGGCAATTATTCAGAAACCGCTTAATTCTTACTGGGGTGCCTATCATTTCTAATAGCCCAAACATTGAGCTATATGTTAAGGAATAAAATAAAAAAAAAAACAGAATTAGTCTTTAAAAACAATCAAAAAGTAGGATATTGCTAGCAGTAATGTTAGCCAACAGACTTCCTTTTGAATATAATTACTGAAAGAATAGAAGTTAAAAATTGATTCGCCTAAAGAATTTTTAGTTTTTCAAAAAGATACATCATCAGAAGTGAGTGGCACCACTGAAGGATACCTCCAGCCATTATCCAGCCATTAGTCACTTATCCTTAACCAGGGTTAGGGGAGACTGGAGCCCATTCTAGCGGTCATAGAGTGAAAGGCAGAGAAACACATTAGATAGGTAGCCAGATCATTACAGGGCAGACAAACATACAAACATACTCTCTTATAAAATAGCATCTAGGGCCAAACTATTACACAGTCTTGCCAAGCCGCAGCATAAGCTTTGATAACATTTGCCAGACAGAAGAAAAGAAAAGAGTCCATATAACAGGTGGGAACGTTTTTTTCCCCCGCAGTGTTACTGGTTCTGTTATAGCAGTGGTTTTGGTAAATGCTCTCACTATCTGCTGCAGTGTGTTATAGTCCGAAACATTTTCTACTTTCTATACCATAGAGTAATGCAGCTAGACGCAGGCTTTTGATGCTACTCAGTGTGGGGAGTCTCACTCCCTTCAGCCTTTGCAAAAAGTCCGAAAACAGGTTACCCATGATGTGGATGTCCAGGAATTGTCCTTTGTGGGCAGTGTTGGATTTTCTGAAGTCTATTATCATTTCTTTTGTCTTGTCAACATTAAGAGACAGATGGTTGCACTATTGAAGGCAATCATCTCTTCCATGTAAGTTAAGACATAATTGTGACCCAATCTGCCATAATGAATAGAAGTCAGCGTTCTATTTATTGAGATATGGGCTGATTATGTTGAAAAACATCAAAAATATCGATTTTTCTTTTTTGGTCTTATATGAAAGAAAAGGTCTTTAAAATTAATCTCTCAAAGTTTCATCATAGAAATAATTGCGAAAATGAACTTAAATGGCTATTTAGTCTGAGTTGTAGCTCTCAGATCAAAATAATGTCTAAAATAAGTGCTGTTTTCGCCTATCCTCTGAAACATCATGATCTCAGCTGTCCAAGTATGGTGTTAAAATGTCAATCCTTGATATTTTTAAACCTATCAAAATGCTTAAATCATACACACAAAACCTTTTCATTTGCCAATAGGAAGCCCTGTCTTTACAGCCTGCAGTGTCCGCCTACCCCTCGACAGATTAGCAGTGTTCTGTGTAGCCTAATGCTAGCGGTCTCAGAATATATTTCCTCACAAAGATCGGGTTTAACATTTGTATTTTGGGTCAACATCATGGAAGTTGTTTAGAGTGAAGTGTGTCAGGTTGTGTGATTGCTGTTTGATATAATGTCATTGTCAAAATAATGTAAAATAGCTGAAGCTTAAACTCAGTGGACGTCTACAATTTACACGCTCTGCTGCTGCCAGCAAGACTGAATCAAGTTGGTCAATGAGTTATTTGGCTTTAGTGATGTGTCTTCAGTCTGATTTAATGCATTTTTCTATCTAAATGCCTGTAGTAAAATGTTGTAGTTGAATACTGGGTGCATCTCTTTTAATGCTATGGATTGTTAAAGATATCAACAAAAATCTGACAAAAACTTTAAAAGTGATTTTCTCGTTTTCAGTTGGAAAATGGTGCTGCGAGACCATAATCTTTTTAATGATCCTAAATTCTCACCTTTTTAATGATCAAAACCTCAATTTAGAATTTTGGGTCACTGTGACTCATTTTGCGAGATGAGGTCACAATTATTCTTGACCCACCACCCTCATATTATCTGCAAATTTGATGATCTTACTTGAGCTGGAGCATTTGTGTGAGGAGCAAAGGGCTAAAGACACGGCACTGTGGTGCTGCTGTTTCAAGGAATGAAAGTGGAATGAAAGTTTCTCTTGTCCAGGTGGGTCTGTGGCAAGTGCAGCTCAGTGGATATGGCATCATCGGTAGACCAGGTTTGGCGGTAAGCTGAAGAGGGTCCAGTGAGCTGGGATAGACAGCTTTGACTCATGACTAGTCTCTCAAAGGACTTCATGATGACAGGGGTGAGTGCTACAGGTCATTAGGCATTCAGGCAGGAACCGTTGTGATTGTGGTGGTCTTAAAACATGCTAGAACAATTGCTCGACTTAGAGAGGTGTTACATTTTCTATAGAAGGTGGCAGTTTGTAGTCTGTGATAATCTGAATGCCCCTCCACATGCTCTGTGTGTCTCTGGTGTTCAGAAAATGGTCTTGGACATGAAAACTGAAGACGCAGATACAATATGGTCCCGGAAGATCTTTACTATGGTAGGAACTTAAACTGAACACAGGGACTGGGGGCTCTCTCCAACTCTCCAACTCCAACTCTCAAAGCATAAGCAAGCCCTCTGTCTTCAGGGGCCAGTACAACTACTCCACACTCCGTGGAATTACTCAGTGTGGTGGGCACTCCACTGCTCATGCCTGTAGACACACAAGGGGAGAGACACACAGGGAAGGCACACAGTCAGACACCAAGCAGCAGGGGTCAACAAAGGATCCAGCTTTGCGTTGCTTGGCTGGCACAGGAAGCTCTCCAACTGTTGGTAGTTTGCCATTTAGTTGTTAAATACTATAGCCCATGAATCAAATGGTATAGTTATGTTTTCAAAATTCAATGACTATGCCTAATAGATAAGATTAGATGATTACAATTTTGTAGTAATTTATGTTAAACTATTAAGTAAAGCAATATAAAATATTTAAATATTCAAAGTGTAAAGTTTTAACTGGTCACACATGACGACACCACAGCACAGCATGGCACAGAACAGCACAACACACAGTGTGAGCTTTTAACCTGTTCACCCAAGTGAAGCAGCAGGCAGCCGGTGAGGCAGATAAGAAAATTAAATTAAATTAAAAATCCATTGAGGTACCACTGGGTACATGGTACCTCAGTGAGGCTTATACCGAGAGAGTGAGGGAGTGCAAGGTGTGTGTTGCAGAGGAGTGTTGGGGCTCACACTAGTCGGGCATGGAGGCTTGCCCAGTGCTAAGTAGTTACAGGGAAGAGCAGCATCATAAGGTGCATGGGTAGTCTTCAGGGCTGGAGTCTCACACGTAGGGGGAGAGACACATGTAGAGACATTAGCCCATAGCTGATTGCTTACCATACTTGGAACCAGGCTTCTACCACTTGCTACTAAACTGTTCACAACAGAAGTTCAGTGAACTCCTGTAGAAGTTCGTAGCTCAGGAACTAGAGCCACTTTCCCAACCTCAGTGGACCTCTACTGAGGAACTTGAAACTGGAGACCCTTTGGCACCCACATTACATAACTGTCCATGATAAGGCCCAAGATAGTTGTGTCATCAGCAAACTTAAAGATGATTTTGGAGCTGTATTTAGCTACACAGTTATGAGTGAACAAAGAGTAAAAGAAGATACAGAACTTTGTGATTTACCCTTGTTTAGGATCAGTGAACTGGCCGCCAATTCTCACTACCTGGTCCCTATCAGTCAGGAAGCTGGACACAAGTCTCCCAGCCCAAGACCTTTAAGCTTAGAAAAGAGTTTTGAAGGGAAGTTGGTGTTGAATGCCAAAAGGTCATTGCCACATATGTATTCCCTTTTTTTCAGGTGGATGAAGCAGTGAAGCAGTGGTATCCTCTGTGGCCTTGTTTCTTCTGTATGCAAACTGAAGAAAGTTCTGGTAGTGCACCACTGGTTTCTTGGGCCCAGGAATTATGGTGGAGGCCTCCAGTAACTTGTCAGTGGACCCTGGACCCTTTTGAAAGACTAACCCTAACTCTAACCCTTTGAACTTACTATGTATTTTACCCAGGATTTCTAGTTTGGATAGGAACAACATTGTCAAGACATTTACTTACATGATCTTTACCAAGTCTGTGTATACATTGATATTGTAATCAGCTGCATCCTCAAACACCTGTTCAAGCTCTCTGTGCCATTGTTTTGTCCTGATTAAGTTTAAGGCAGCAGTAGTATGAAGTTCTTGATTGAGATGTGACAATGATTCAGTGGCTGATCATTTAGTAGGATTTCTTTCATGCTGACTCTGTTTTCCCAACACAATACATACTGCCTGTGAGTTTGTGATCTCTTATGTTTTTTATATGATGTAGTTCATCCAGAACTGAAGAGTCAGCAAACTCTTCAGTTCAGAACAAGAGAGCATTGACCCAGACATCAAAGTCCCTTGGACAGTTAACCTCAATGCACAAATCCTCTCTTCTCAACACACAAGAGTCCTTTGTTCTGACTTTCTGGTAAACAGTGAAATCTTTGAAATCCCCCCAGCTACGCCTCTGTAAAAGTCAAGAGACAGCAGTTTCTGGTGTCCCTCTCGTGTTTAATCCAGGGACTGATCATCAGCAAGTAGGATGCTAGGAAGAAGAGACTTGTTGTCTCTTTTAGGTGCAGCAATGAACTTCTCTCTCTTTGTCCACCTCCAGCATCATTTGCCTGTTATAATAAATGTGTGGAAGCACAGAATGAGCCAGAATGAGTGATAAAAAGTAAATAAACACTATTTTCCTGAGATGACTTGGAGCTCTTTTAGGTGCAGACATCTCTCAGCAGAACCAGCAGATAAATCTGATTTTGCACTGATTTTGTTAAAACATTTCATAGCTTATGCTATGCTAGATAGACTAAGAAAAGCTGTGTGATGTTTGTTGCGTTATCTAGCTCTGGATCAGACACGGACAGCTGCTTTCCAACAGAAGTGGAATAATGGTCTATTTACAAACAGTACAGAGTGTATGTAGCAGGTGATTAAGGGGCTATCCGATGATCAGAGGGGTGTGGTGGTGCAAAGGGGGCTTGTACCCTAAGGCGTTCAGTGTACTTTTCCATAAGGAGAGCAGTCTTTAGGGCTTGAATCTGTCCAATTCAGTAAAAAAATACACCTCAGCGGAGTCCTGATATAGGTCAGCAGATCAAGTGCAGGTGCACCTATCGTGACGGTGGCCCGGCAGCACAGCGACAGCAGCAGGCAATCACACTGTACCAGGCACTGTCCATGGTGCTGAAGAGCCCGCCCCTAATGACAGATGGAGAGAAAATGACAGAACAGTGTCCGTTCGCACCCATGTTTTCTGCAAGAGAGCACATGGAGGGAGCCGGGCCACCGTCATGTTTTAACAAGTTGATTCAGGTGCAGACAGATGGACAGATACAGATACAGAAACTCCCAAGTACAGCCACAGAACAAATACCCAGAAGTCTCCTCGATTTGTGGACTTAGAATGCAATTCACACAAAGCAGCGGGTGGCACTGGCGGTAGAGGAATTACCACATAGCTGTAAGAATCAAGAAAACCCTAGCTGACCCAAGTTTTCTTAAGGTTTTATTAGAAACGTTGTACTCCACTTTCAGCTCACTCAACTCAGTTTATAAATAAAAATATTATATAATATTTATATAAAATATGTATACTAAATGCAGGCAATTTAATGATTTATGTTATTGTATTGTAATACAATAGGGTAACAAGGCAGGGTCTTGAGCGAAGCTCAGCTGTTGTGTCAAACACCATAATAAAGCAGACAGAGTGTACTGTATTCTCCTGTCCAAATCCCCTAAGAATGGAAATATGTGCTTGACATATTCTGTATAGAGAAATGCCCACAGTAAGATTGATATCATTAAGCTAGTTAGCTTTATTTAGCAGTAATAATTCACAACACCTCTGTCACAAATCCAGCCATCACCACAGCCACGCAATCGCGATAATCCAAATAATTACGGTGTTCAGAAATTTAGCCACGCCCCTTGGTCACTCCCCACACACACACCTCCCACCATGTCATTGTGATTTTGGGTTGCTGTTTCTGCGCTCTTCTTTTTTTCTTCTTTAGCGCTTAGTTGTTTGCTCTGTGTTTTAGCCTGTGTTTCCTACTCCAATATTGACATCTTTATGTGACAGAAGAACCAACCATTATATGAATGTAGTGATCAGGGGTATTTTAGATGAGTGAGAAAAGGGACATAGGCAGGAAGATAAGCACCACAGAGTGGCAGTCAGGTTTACATTCCCTTAGCACTGCTCCATATCAGGAAGGACACTGCTGAGCGGACACTCAACCCCACAGCACTGCCAAGCATCTTGGAGGATGAGGCATGTCTGGAGGCTGATATCCTCTCGTTCATTAAGGCTGAGAATCCAGCTTTCCTTGTGGCAAAAATGATGGACTCATCCAACTAGAATCACCCCTCACAGAGATGAAAGGCTCACTGGAAGAGCCTTAGCATGGCAACCTCTCCTTCCCATGTAATTCTGGAGTGCTCTTTACCACCGGACGCCCTGTCTACTTGTTCCAAGGAGACAAGTCTGTTTGTTCTACATGAACCTTAATGGTCTGTTCCATGTGTGCATGTTTTGGTATTGGCCCGGCCTCCTCATTAGTATTTTCACCTGTGTCTCTTCCCCAAGTCATTCTCGTCATGTAATGTATTTTTCCTCAGTGATTGGATTGATGTTTCTGCTCTGTTCTTTTTGCTGTGTGGCTTTTGTTTAGGAGCTTGCTCTGTTTTGCCCCTTACTTCTTGCTTTATCTTATTTGCCTCCCTTGTGTTCAAGTTTATGTACATATGTTCCACCCATCTCTTTTTTATTTTGCTTCGTTAGACCCTGTGACAGTTAGAATTTAGTTAATTTCTCATTTAATCTCCTATCTCTTGTTACATCCTTCTCCATGCTTGACGTCTTCATGTGACAGTGCGCCCCTGACCCTGCTGTCAGTTCACTGGTCGTCCTTCCTTGGACCACTTTTGGTATATACCAATAAATAAAACATTCTCATCTCATGGTGAGAAGCTTTTTATCTATGCATCACATTCATTCAGCTCCATCTCTACAGTGATGAAACAGGATGCAGTCTTATAAAATTAATGTTGTGTTTTGCCTTCTGTTTTAGAAAATATTGCTTCCTGATTCTATAGTTTAATTATAAATACAGTGTTGTGCAAAAGTCTTCAGCACTAGCGAAAATCATATTTACAACTGTTTTGATGAGCAGTGAGTGTTTTTTTATTACTAAATATACTGAATAAAAGTAAAAAGAAAAATGCAAAATGTTACTCAATCAGTGCTTAAATGAGTGCTGCTGTTGGAATTTCACAATCCCAAGCAGCAACTAGAAGTATGAAGGAGAAGCATCTGGAACCAAACCTGCATTTTCCTTACCAGGTCACAAAATATGAAAATGCTCTCATAGTCTTGAACTCCTTATGATTAAATGCAGACCTTTTTGTCAGTCCAGAAAGTTGACAGTGGCATTTTGCACCAATGCCACAGGCGCTGAATGAACTGTACAATATTCTCAACTGGCAGGAACTGTGTGCTATGTTCATTTAAAAATTACAGTCACTTTAAACTTCTGTACATATGCAGGAATGTACATATACATACACATATAAACATCTACACTTCTTGCACTACAGATGTTTTGTGAATACTTGAAAACTCTAAATATTGCTTTACTACCCTCTATGCACCGTATTATTTTAATATTTAGTTTACTAGATGAATGATTTTCCTGTTATACTACTTTTTATACCAGGTGATTGTGTCTTTTTCCTTTTTACTGAGTTTCTTAATACTTTGTAGGGCAGCTGGTAGCCTGGTGGCTAGGGAGTTGCACCTGGAAGGTTGTGGATTTGAATTCCAGAATCGCCTGTGGGCCTTTAACTGACTTGCTATTATTTATCCTTGTTATTTGTCATTATACTATGTGGAGATCATTTAAAAACTGCATTCAGTAAATGAAATTAAAACCACATGCAGCCAAATAAAGTAGATTGATTGAATTGTTTGGGCAAAACATTTCTTTGGGGCATATACAAAGATAAGCTTGTAAATACAGTGAGAAGTCACCAGTCAACTGACCAGATTTCTTGTAAGGTAGAAAAATGGCATAAGCTTGTAGTTTAGAGTTGAGTGATAGGATGTGCTTTCAGATGCATACTCAGTGCTTCTAACCAAATTGTACTAGGAGCATTCTCAATGTAGCAACGGTGCTAATGATTTGAGAACTACCAAATGGTTAAAGCTCATTTTAAAAAGTGATTACCAAAATGTGCAGTCATTAAGAAAATTGTTTACAGATTGAATGTGGCAGCAAAACATCTAAATGATCTCAAAAGGTGTATACAAAAAAATTAGCTGCCAGTGTTCATGTTTCAGGGATAAAATGGTACACGTTCCAGAATCAATGGGAATGTCATGCAAACCAAATATAAGTGGACCATTTTGGCATTAGTCATACAGAATATTCGAGCCTTTGTACTAATCATCATGACCCCTGCATGGGATTTAAGTTGAAAGAAATTTGCTTAAATGTCAAGTGTCAAGTCACTTTAGTCTACGGACTTTACAACAGTACATGTTCCATCTAATGATGAATCCCCTTTGTATGGCTTTATGTCCAGGGATATTGTAATTTATGAAATATATGAACCATAATATGTGGCACAGTATAAACACAGCACGATTCATGCAACGTGTCATTACAATCAGGACTAATCAAGCCATTGTGAAGGTTTTAAACCTTTAGAGTAATGTGCCTGAAATGCCCATCAGTTGCCATATATGTCCCTGGCTACTGGTATATGAGACACATTTACATTCATTGATAATCATCTTCTTCCTTCAGTTGCTTCTGTAAGGGGGTGTCACAACCGATCATCAGTTTCTAAGTCTTTTTTTGTCATGCCAACCACCTGTATGTCCTCTCTTAACACATCCATAAACAATCTCGTTGACTATCTTCTCCATCCTTTCCCTTTTGAGTATACTTGGCATGCGTCAAAGTAAAACTAGCAAAATATATTGCAAAGCTGTTGTTTTCATTACACATCTATATGAACCACCTTTATCCTCTCCCTCATCCATTCAAAATACTAAGGTACAGTAACCATAGCAACCACAGCACAACCACGCGGATTCAGTCACATTTTTTTTGAGAACCGAATTTATAGTTTTAAGTGGAAATCCCCACAATAACATGGAAACTGCAAATATACGCCACCTTTTTTGCTTTTTTGTGGTAATAAATACAGAAATCCCCCAGTTATACGCAGATCAGGACTTGCAGATCCTATCACACGCGGATTTTTTTCTAAAAACGGAAGTAATCGTTTTAAGCGGAAATCTCCGGAAACTGCTCCCATATTCCCCCCTTTTTTTTAGCTTTTTCGTGGCAATATGTTTTTTTATACTAATTTTAGTTCTAAATTATTAAAAATATGAGTTACTAAAAACATAAACAGTAATCCAGGTATAAATTCTGCCGTGCACCGTGTGTTTCTGTGTTTCTCTCTCTCTCTCTCTCTCTCTCTCTCTCTCTCTCTCTCTCTCTCTTTGTTAGGGTGCGTGTGTGAGGGGAAAAGGGG
>JBBPDB010014110.1:0-12802 GCA_037974465.1 Brachypetersius altus | reverse complement strand
GATTACAATGAGATTAATCTAGATTAAAAAAAATAATCTCTGCCCACCCCTAGTTAAAAGTCAATTTGCACATTCAGCACCATTTGGCAGTGTGTAGTTAAAAAAAAAAAATAATAATAATAAGGGCTATGTCAGGGCCCTACAGCCCCAAAGTGTGACATGACTGGTCCCCAGAATAAATAAGTTTGAGAAACGCTGACTTAGTATACCATAAAGAACTACTTAACAACATTGTTGCAAGCATATTGATAACCATAGCCATAGCAATGTAATAGCAACTGCAGTACCATAGTAACAACTATGTTATTAACATAATAAACCAAAGACATGAAGGCGCTAGTGGGCGCTGACCAGGGTGTTACAGGCAAGACTGTTACACATAGCAACCACCAGGGAATTCCCTAACTGCACATGCATTCTTTGCGTCTTTATGTGGAAGTAGATCTTTAATTATTATTTTTTATTTTTTGTCATTTTTAATGTGTTTACACATGTTATGTTTTTTTTTATTTAACAACCAATGAAGCAAAGTCAATAGACAAAGTCTTTTGTAGTTCCCTTGTGAAACTGAACATGAGCATTCCTTATGTTACTGTAGGGGTTGAAGGTGTAGTTTTTAAATATACTTGACCAAATAAATACATTACTAAATAACACTGCAGATCCTTTTCAGGGAATCCAGCAGGCTGTTGCTTGCCTTTCTCTCCATCACTCACTCACACAGTTATGTATTGAATCATTTAACTAAGATCTTCAGACGCTTTACAGGATCTTTCAAACCAGGTTGGATGAGAAGCATCGGATGCCTGGGTTCAGATCCGGATTCTGGCTGGTCTGCTCCAGGATATTCACAGATTTTTCCTGAAGCCATTCCTTTATTTCCTTGCCGGTGTCCTTTAGGTCGTTCTCCGGTTGGGATGTAAACCTTTGCCCCAGTCTGAGGTCTAGAACACTTCGGAAAAGATGTTTCCTGAAGCCAGGAAAGCAGTGGCTCCAGATGGCATCAGCTCAAGGTTGGTCAGATCAACTGTGTGGGGTGATGGAGCTCATCTTCAACCTGAGCCTGAAGCTGGGGAGAGTACCACGGCTCTGGAAAACCTCTTGTGTGGTATCAAGGAGCTCAACAGCTACTGGCCGGTGGCTCGGACATCCCACCTGATGAAGACCCTGGAGCAGCTGGTCCTTGCTTAACCCCTGGTGACCTCATCACTGGACCCACTTCAGTTTGCCTACCAGCCTGGCATTGGAGTGGATAATGCTGTCATCTATCTCCTACATCGTTTCCTTTCTCAACACAATCCTTCCCACAATCCTGAGGGACAAGCTGGAGTACACTGGAATGGACCATTACCTCAACACATGGATACTGGACTGCCTCACTAATTAACCACAGTATGTGAGAACTCAGGGCTGTGTGTTGAGCAGTACAGGGAACGGTTCTGACGTCCTTCACTGCAACCACTGAACATCCAGGCTCTGGACATTAAGGCTGTGGAGAGCTACAAGTACCTTGGTGTTCATCTGAACAATAAACTGGACTGGAGTCACAATTCAAATACTCTCTACAAATATGCTCAGACCAGACTGTACCTGCTGCGGAGGCTCAGGTCTTTTGGAGTGCAGGGGCCACTCCTGAAGACCTTTTATGACTCTGCGCTGGCATCAGCCATCTTTTACAGTGCGGTCTGTGAGGGCAGCAGCATCTCTACTGGGGACAGAAAGAGACTGAACAGGCTGATCCGGAGGGCCAGCTCTGATCTAAGATGCCCTCTGGACCCAGTGGAGGTGGTGAGCGAAAAACTAGCGATCACACGTTACATGCATCCGATAATGTAGAGTGAGACCAAACAGATGCTCCGAGCTGGTTTTGCTAATGTAAATAAAGACATCAAAGAGCTTAAGCAGGGATTATGACAAGAATTAAGTGCATTTAAAGATGATACAAGAGAGACACAAAAGAAGAAATCACATCTCTCTGACAAGAAATTGAGCGAAAGCTCACAGAAACCCCTGCAAGCTACTTGTGCAACAGGCGAGCATTACAAAAGCACAAAGCTGCATAGCTGAACGGGAGGAATGGTTAACTGATACAAATGACGTTTGGACGGTGGCGTGGGGGTACTGTGTATTTAGTTTCTTTACTTTTCCTTTGGATGAAGAGAAGTCGTAAATGGATCGTTGCTATCCTGAGAGGATAAGTACCTCACACCTATGTGTGTAGCTGGCATTTTAAAGCCGAAGATATTCGTGAGCCAGCATCAGAGAGAGGACGACGACTGTTTAAAAAAAAAAAGAAGGGACCTGTTCCAGCTTTATTTGTGTGGAATAATTTCTCCTTTCCAAGACCGTGGGTTTATGAAATTATGAAAATGGGCCACTGAGAAGAAGCCTGAAGACATTTTTGAGGAACCTCTGAAAATAGCAATGATCTACATTTGTTTATACAGCAATCCCCCAGTCCTCACAGATTTTTTATAAGAACCAAACTCATCGTTTTACGCAGAAATCTCCACAACGCGATACCTGCAAATATTTTCCACATTTTTTTGTGGCAGTATTTTTTTTTTTACACATTTTATTTGAGTGACAGGAGAATGGTGGCTAAGCTGTCATCGTTGTTGGATAACATCTCCCACCCCATGCAGGAGACTCTGACAGCACTGCACAGCTCCTTCAGTGGCAGGCTGCTACACCCACAAAGTGTGACGGAGAGATTCCGCAGGTCTTTTCTTCCAACTGCTGTCAGACTGTACAACAAAGACTTTGCAGATGACCACACACACACACACACACACACACACACACACACGCACACAGGCACAAACACACACATCCACAACACTGTGGTAGTTTCTCTTATGTGCAATATTACTTGAGTGCAATTTTCTTGATGCAACATGTGTAATTTTTTGGGTGGAACTATTACTGTTGGGCAAAATGTGCAATTTTTCTGGTGTATTTCTACTGTTATTGACCATGCCTGTCACTCCACTGTGTACCTGTATGTGTATGTGTGTATGTACAGTGTTCTTATATTTACTTATATATTCACTCTGTGTATATTTATATACAGACTCATTGTGTACATGCATACAACTTGCCTAACTCTACATTTAGTTTACATACTGTCACGGTCTGGACTGGCGTTAGCCGAGTTTCTGGGTTTCTGTCCTGGTTCCTGTGAGTTCTGGTTCATGTTCATGTGGTCTTGGGAGTTCCTGGTCTGTAGCTCCCTTGTGTTTCCATGTAGACCCACTAGGGGTCTCCCTTGTTCCTGTCTGTGTCAGTGTCACCTGTCTGTAGTCAAGGTCTTGTTATTCCTGTCACCTGATGTTGGTTTCATGTTGAGTGCCTTATGTCTCCCATTGGTCCTTGTCTCCTGTAGGTCTGTATTTAAGTCTGAGTCTGTGAGTGTTGAGTCATCTGTCCATCGACGTCATTTTGCGCACGTCGCTTTAGAGCCGCCTTAGAGCACCTTCTGGTCCCTGTCTGTTTTTCTGGTTATTCCTGGAGGCCCACGAGCCTGTTTCGTTTCTGTCTATTGTTTAGTTGAATAAAAGTATCTCTACAATGGACTCCTGGTTTGGTGACTCCCTGGTTCCACGTGGCTCCGGGATGGAGCTTAGAAGCCCCACCCGTGACACATATACAATACCAGATGTCCATATTTATATTAGATTGCATAGTGTACATTTTTTACGGTACTGTTGATATAATATTTTATTCTATTATATTGTTTTCTTAATTTTTGCTGCTCTTAACTTTGTACTGTCAACTTTGTCTTTAAAAGTCTGAAAACTTTCCTAATGCATAGTATTTCAAATATCTGTTTACTTTAATGCAGATAACTAAGTTTTGGGCGGCACATATTTAACTGCATTGGAGAAAATTAGATCTGTTTATAATAGGAAACATTAAGAATAAAAAGAAATGATAAATGGCCAAAGTGAAGTTTGATCTGTTCTTGGTCACTTGGTCACCTCAACCCAATAGAACACCTTTGGGATTAATCAGAGCGAAGACTGCGAGCCAGGCCTTCTCGCCCAACATCAGTGTCTGACCTCACAAATGTGCTTTTGGAAGAAAGGTCAAATATTCCCATAAACACACTCCTAAACCTTGTGGAGAGCTTGCCCAGAAGAGCTGAAGCTGTTATAGCTGCAAAGGGTGGGCCGATGTCATATTAAACCCTATGGATTGAGAATAGGATGTCACTTAAGCTCAAATGCCTGTAAAGCGAATCATTTTGGCAATATAGTGTATATACACAAACAGGCACACGAGTAGCACATAAACAAATACATAACACATATGATTATATATTTAGTTAGTATTGTTATTATTTATGTACATTTTGTGAGATTACTTTAAAAATAACATTTGAAAAACTGACATTGCTTTATTTAGACATTTATAGGCCTTTTCCTGTTCTAAGAGACAGGAGCCCAATCATGTATGAGAGGAATTAACATCCCAGAGGGCTTTGATGTGGCTAACAGGAGGCTTACACCCCACCAATTATTGTGCTTTATGCGGTTTCTGATATTGTACTACTTTCTGCAGTACATTATTGTGGCTAAAAACAGCAGCAGCCGCACGTGTCGCGGTTATTTTAGCTCCCATGTGCGCGCTCAGCCCTTGCCATGGCATGATATGCCAGTTGTTGGCATGCCAATGCTGGGACCACACACACACAAACACACACACACACACACACACACACACACACCTTTCAGCTGCAGCCAGCTCGGCCAAGCGAGTGTGGGCGACGTCACGAGCTTAAAGAGATTAGAGCCCCTTAATCCAGCATTGTCACTGACCCGAGGTTAGTCCAGATTGCTTCAGGCAAACTCAATCGCTGCCACCACCACAGCGTCCCTCCTTATGATCATCTCAGCTCTTTTGGTTCTCCTGAGACCCTTTTTAGTTTCTGTTGACCCTGTCCAGCTGAGGTAATTAGCGGGAGTGTGTGATGTTGATTTTGTGAATCCGTTCGGTTCAGGCAGATCTGTGGGGTTCTAATCTTCAGACGTTTCCTGAGCAGCTGAAAGCCTCAGCATTAATTAGTCCTTTCATTACCTGCCTCACGATGATGGTCTAACTTTTCAACTGACTCCAGATGTCCATTAACTGGATGAACTTTGCTTCTGACTAGATTTCCGGAGAAGGGGGAAAAAAAATGGAAAAAGCCCTTATTCTGACTTCTAGGAATTTGATTTATTATTCTGTGTCTACTGTAAACGATTTTGATTCTACTATAAATGATTCAGTTTCTACCATGAATTGTTCAATATCCACTATGAATTGGTGTCTGTTATGAATTATTTAGTATCTATTCTAAATGATTCAGTATCCAATAGCTCAACATCTGTTATGAATTATTTTGTATCTACTGTTACTCATTGAGAATCTATTATGACTTATTTAGCATCCTCTATTAATGCTCTAGTATCTGTTTGTAATTATTCTATATCTACTTTGAATTATTCAGTATCCGCTATGAATTGGTCATTATCTGCTATGAAAATTATTATTGGAGTTATTAAAGTTAAAGGTTTGATCGCTGGTGATGTCGGCATTGCGTGAGTGTGAGATCCCACCGCAGCGAGAGGTTCAGTGTTTCTGTATTTCGCTGTACTCTGAGAAAAGAATGGCACTCAGTGATTGACAGCAAGGGCAGGGGTCCCCCTACCTCCCCCCAGCCCATCACTCCATGTGTATGCATTTCACTGCTTTGTGTTCTAGAGGGATTCTGTTGCGCCTAAATATGAGGAGTCGTCTCCTCTGCAGAAGGGTGTGCAAAACAGTCGGCGCCCCCTCCTGTGGTGCCGATGCCACCGGCATTGTAGCGCGTCCCCTCGGGGGCGAGTGCTGCTCATCATCAGGGTGAAGAGTTCAGGGAGAGAATGCTTATTCATGTGCTCAGAAAGCGCATTTCCAGTCCCTGCGAGCGCACACACACTCACACGCTCCAGTACATTTCTGTGTGTAATCTAGAATAGGTGGGATTTATGCAGGATGATCTGAGAAAAGCACAGATTTGGCTCGATGGCTGAGGGGCTGCAGCTCTCTCAGGTAGATTAGATCACAGGAGATGCGTTAAGTGGCAGCTGCATAATGTATGAAATATGAGCGTAATATAATAGTGAAACTGTGTACATATGTGTTATTAGTTCTTCCTAATCACGTTGACTGAATGCTTCTTATTGCGTTTCGTTTTATTGCCATGTCGTGTGTTGCAGTTAAATCCGCCCCCCCCAGCAACACACACACACACACACACACACACACACACACACACACACACACTACTGATTGCCAAGGAGATTAATCTAAATAAAGCATGTTGTTTCCAAACTCACGCATGATAACGACCCATCTCCTGAATGTCAGCCGTGTTTTTGTGACCCGCTGTGATGGATTAGTTTTTATCGCGCATTAAACATACATAAAGTCGTATTTCAGTGTGGTACTGCCGAGCCCGTGGTCAAGCGAGTGGCTTAAGATGTTGAAATAAGAAGTGACCTCTAACGTGACCCCGGTTTCTGCAGAGGAGAAACAAGCATCGCCAGCTTCGCATCCGACCTCATTTATATTCGCTTTTTCTTAAACGATTAAAGGTCACGAGCAGTGGTTTGACCTGCAGCTCGACCCTCAGCTTCATGAGGACTCGATCAGGTCCAGATGCTGGTTCTGGAATGTGTGTGTGTGTGTGGCTCCTCAACAAGATGTTCAGTTCAGTGATGGTGTATTCACACAGTGGTTGGATGGTCTATGAATGATTCAGAATCTACTTTTAACTATTCAGTGCCTACTATGAATTACTCTGCACCTACTATAAATAATACATGATCTACCGTAAAGTAACTGGATTATTCAGTATCGTGAATTATTCCGTATCTGCTATAATTAATTGAATATCTACTGTGAATTACTCAGTATGTACCATGAATTACCAGTATCTACTGTGGACTGTGAATTATTCAGAATCTACTTTTAATTTCTCAGCAATTGCTATGAATAATTCAATGTCTTCTATGAATTACTCACTATCTACTATAAATAATTTATAATCCACTATGAAGTATTCAGCAATTACAATGAGTTTTTACATGTCCACCATTAATTATTTAGTACCTGCTGTGTATACTTTGACTTATTCAGCAGTTACTATGACTTTGTGTCTACTATAAATGATTCAGAATCTTCTAAAAATGTTATGATTATTAAGTATCTACTATGAATTGTAGTAGTAGTAAATACTGTGAACTATTCCGTAACTGTTGAGCTTCGCCGCTCTGTCTCACACACGTAGGAGGCACAAAAGCAGACTTCCATTGTCTTTTGCTCTTTATTCTGAAAACTATAACTGAAACCTGGCACGAGGGCCGATGCATACATCAAACACAAAGACAGCATTAACGACCGAAAGAATAAAGGTGAACCCACAACCAGAACCCCACATAACTGCAACTTAAATACTCAGACCAATAAACCCTGACATACACAACATAAGACATACACACAACCCCAAGGACGAACTCTAGCGGCCGTCCCTCCACATACCCCCCCCCCCAGAGGTGTAACAGTAACATTCATTATCTCCTTTCAATTATTCAGGAATTGCTATGAATGTTTCATCAGTTACTGTGAATGACTGGATGTCTGTCATACATTATTCGGTAAAAACTGTAAATTATTCTCTATGTAGAATCTCTTCTAGAATTTTTTAACATTTAATATCTTTTTTTTTTTGCACACTTGCTAAACGGTGAGTATGAGCATCGATACCGGTCGGAAGCATTAGCCTCGTAGCTCCAGAAATCTAGAAACTGAAAGAAAGAAACACAGAAAATTTCATATTCAGGCATGTTTTAGATGTTTTTTTGTTTCTGCTTCATTCAAGTAGAGCTTCATTTAAGTAGAGCTTCTGCTGAATGCTTGGCGTAAATGCAGTAACTCTATGGAGCATCTAAAGAGTTCTGTTTCATAGTGTGTGTGTGTGTGTGTGTGTGTGTGTGTGTGTTCTGCAGGTGTGTGTGTGAATCAAGTCAGAGAGCTGCGTGTGTTTCTGCTGGTTTGTGGGCTCCGAAGAGTGAAAGACCCGGTTCATCTCCTGAAGGTTTTCTCAGGTAACACACATCCGTATTCCTCTCTCATGTAGTGCAGAAGATTCTGAGACCGACCGAAAAACATGTTGCAGACTCTTGCTCCACCTCACACCAGGGTTTGGAGGAGGACGGCTGAGGTGCTATAAGCAGTTTTAGTTCTTATCCATACTTTTTCCAGTAAAATCACAGAATTCAATGTAGCATAATTAAACTATCCAGATAATATTAGCAACAGCTCTATTGAATTGAATAGCTCTATGTACTAACTATGTACTAATGGCATATAGCACCTTGGATTAATTTAAGCATGATGATCGATACAATACTGAGCAAAAGTCTTGAGCCAACCCTCATGTTTTTGTAATTTGCTTTGAATCACTTTGTTGGTGCAAAACACTGTGTTCTGTCGGTTAAACTGTCTTATCTTTGGCATACTGAGTAGATTTGGTGACAGAAATTGCAACAAATGCTTTTCTGTGACGGGCTGCAAAATGTCTAAATATACAAGGAGCCTAGATAAAGGAGTTCCAAGCACTCAGCATTCAGCACCACCAGTATACGGATCACCGCCTGATTATCTGGCATCATCTGCACCTGTTTCTTCAGTGGTTCAGGACTTCGGTTAGATGCTCTTTGTTCTGCTTGAATTATTCATACGTTGGTCACTGTATGACTTAACAAACCAAGCGTATTCCTCTGAAACTTTCAGGGACTGGACTGAAAATGAGAGATTTTGAAAGCCCTTCAGGTTGGGTCTCTCTCTCTCTGTGTGGGTAGCATGCTCCCCCCCCCATCAGTCCGTATAACTGTTCCCTCTCTGCCTCAATCATTCCTCAAACAATCATCTCTCTCTTATTTAGAGTCATTCCATCATAACACCTAATTCTAATCTGAGAGACAACCAGTGTCTTCAGAACGAACGAACAAGAGATACAAGGTTTTGTTCCAACAATGGGGATGTTCTAAATTTAAATCACTTTTATTTGTGTGTCTGTTCCACGGTGGGACTGAACGTTGCTGAATTATTAACACTCAGTGCCTTTTCCTTTCTGACTGACTGATGCTGGATGCCTTCCTGATGGCCTTAGGCGTGTGTGTGTGTGTGTGTGTGTGTGTGTGTGTGTGTGTTTGTTTTCGCTAATCTTCTGCCGACCTTCTTCCAAACAGAATGGCATGCTCAGAACCCCCTGGTGATCCTCGTCATCATTGGCCCTAAGGTGAGCTCAAGCTTAAAGTTTGTTTGTGTGTATGTGTGTGTGTGTGTGTGTGTGTGTGTGTGTGCGCGCTTATGTTTATGTTTCTTTATTTGTTTGTTTGCAGCAGAGCATTAAAATTATTCCTCACCACCTTCCTATCATTGCTGCTGGTCATGTGATGCCAGGTCAGGCCCTGTACGTGTGTGTATGTGTGTGTGTGTGTGCTTTCACTGCCGCCAGCAACCCCTTTAAGCAGATGTGTTAGCATTAGCAAGCATAGCAACGTGCCTGTGCAAGCTCCTAAGGTAGAGCTAATTGGATGTAATACAGATAACAGCATTAGCTGTCTCTAAGCTGGACTTATGGGAGGCATTGAGAGGCTCTCCAGCGCTGGAGCGGCAGGATCACCGAGGGGAGGCGTGGCAGGGAGCGACTGCACACAGGGCTGCGTCTAGCATCACCTCCAACAGCACTTGGGAGGGCGGAATAATTCATTTTATTTTCTAATACCTTTCATACATTTTAAGGGCCACACAATACCAAGCTGTCCCTCCATATAGTTTCCATTTAGTGTGACACTGTAAAAGAAATCTTATGCGCTCAAGCCACCTGATACTCAACACCAGCAAACGACCCTGCAGACCCAGCACTGTTACCATTCCAGCCACAGCTCGTGTTGTTGTACTACATACATAATCATCCTGTTAAATGAGTCACACCTCAAAGTCTGATGGGTGACACCAGAACTGAGGTGAACATTGTCTCACTGATGAGGAGATATTTAGAAAATTTAGAAAAACTTGGTGCTTTTATGACATCAAAGATGCGTCAAGTGGTCACTGTCTGTATCACAACTGTCCTGAAACTGTTGCTTTGAAACAGTGGCTCTGCAGTCAGGTAGCACAACCAGAGCAAAAGAAAGAACAGTTCATAATACAAAGCACACAGAAATGTGTAGAACTGTTAAAAGGACTCCCCAAGGGTTAGAAACCCCCTAATGATGTGCCCTTCACCCTTCGGCTCATGTTTGGAAACTAAGCTGCAAACCTGGCCAGTTTCGGATTGATCATTTTTGTGATGTCACAAAAACCGACACGTTCGCATATTTCCAAAGGTCCAAACTGAAGGCTCAGCTTAACCCTGTTGTAAAATGATGCGTAAAGCCCACAAAGACAGTGCAACAGTCCTGCTGACTCCCCTGTGCAGCTTTGTTTGCTCCAGTGAAAGTGATCTAGCCCTCTGGAGCTAGCAGCTAGCCTGTGGCAGGACATCTGCTGCTCCAGATTATGTCCTGGGCTTGGGAAGTGCTCGGCTGCCAAGCCTTTGGTGAGGTCAAATGCTCCATGTGGGCCAGATGAGGATCAGGCTAGACCGGCTACAGGCTGGGCCGGATATTTGGATAAACATAAAAAGCCAAAAAACAAAGGTAGGAAAGGATGGATGAGGGAAGATGGCGCTGCTGACCTTGAGTCTGTCTGGGGAAGAGGGCTCATTATAACACGTTTTGTTTACTTACATTGTATTTTTGGTTGTGTACAGTGTTTGTGTGTGTGTGACATGGCAGTATCTGTCTTAGCGTCACAGTCTCTGAAATGCACATCCCCACCCCTTTCCCCAGATGTTGAGGCTAGTCCTCAACTAACCTTTCTGCCACACAGTTCAAACGTTCAGATCCGTTAAAAAAACTGCTTCTGAGCCTCATTTAAGCCTCAACCCAAAGCATGACAACATGTTCCTTTTTGTATAATCTTATATTTTGAACAGCTGAATCAGTCAGAGGTGGAACATGGCCACAGATAAGCAGGTTTTTAACTATGTTGGATTATAACACAGTTTTTAAATTTGGGAATAAATAATGCCCACCACTCTTTCCAGCATTTTTAATCCTTGCTCGTTTCTTTCTAAACCCAATCGATAGGACATTTGTTCTATCCTGTGTTCTTAATTCTGTTCCTATTTGCATGTGGATTTGATGAAGAAATTTGGAAATTGATCAACTTGGGCTGAGCGATTAATTGAAAAGTAATCGAAATCGACATTCAGAACCTATAATCGATCAAATTTTCCAGGTTGATTATTTGATTACTTTCTCTTTAAACATATAGATAGGAGATAGTGTGTAGTGTGTGTTTCCTTCAATTATTTTAAGATCAAGTAATGCACCCTTCTTTCAGAATTCTATCACTATCACTGTGTCAGTGAACTATGAGGGCAAAAAAATAAAATAATTGTTCATTAATTGTAATCGAGTTAAAATGTTCAATTAATCGAATAAATTGATTTTGATTTTAGGCCAAATCGCCCAGCCCTATGATCAACCAATAAGTTCATTTTTTCATCATTTATTAAGCTGGATATATAGAAAATAAATGCTCTGCATATCTGGATCAGGTTCCATTTGCGGCAGAACAAAACAAATGACCTTTTCACACCAAGCCCAAGTTCTACAGGATTTTTTTTGAAAATGCCTTTCATTTCAGAGCTCTTGGTTGCTATCGCAGCACCTTCTCAGCAACTGTGGAAGCTTTGCCTCCTGTTGGAAATAAGGATTTCTTCTAAGACTACTTACATTTACAGCACCCATATCTGTAGTAAATATCTGTCTTTGTTGGTTCAAAAGAATCTGTGGTGCAAGAAGCTTTGATAGAAGAATCTTTGGTGGAAGTCTTTGACAAAAGAGTCGGTTGTGGAGGAAACTTTGAGAGAAGTTTGATAGAGCCTGTAGTGAAAGGTTTTGATGGAAGGGTCTTTACTTGAGGATTCATTGATGAAAGAGTTTGTGGTGGAATAGTGTGGTGGGAGAGCATTTGATGGAAACTTCCGTGCTGAAAGAGTCTTAGCTCGAAGAGTGCGTGATGAAAGAGTCTGTGATTAATAAAGTCCTTGAGGGATACGTCCTTGAAAGAGTCTGTGATGGATGAGTATGGTGGGCGAGTCTGATGCAAAACTATGGTGGAAAAGTAATTGATGGAAAAGTCTTTGATCGAAGAGTCTGTGTTGGAAGAGTCTGTGGAGGAAGAGTCTGTGGTGGAAGAGTCTTTGATGGTAAAGTATTTAATGGAACTGAAGAAACTTTATTGGATGAGTCTTTGATGAAATTCTTTTGTTGAGGAGGTTTCGGCTGAAGAGTCTTTGATGGAAGAGTCTTTGATGGAAGTCTGGGGAAATAGTCTTTGCTCAAAGCGTCTTTGATAGAAGAGTCTTTGGTGGGGGAGGTTTTGGTGAAAGAGTCTTTGATGGAAGAGTCTGTAGTGAAAGAGTGTGGTGGAAGGAGTTTTTGGTGGAAGAGTCTGTGTAGGAGCAGCCTTTGGAAGAGTCTGTGTTAGTAGGGTCTGTGTTAGAAGGCAGTTGGTAGCTGGTAGCCTAGTGGTTAAGGCATTCGCCCTGTGATCAGAAAGTCCGGGTTCAATTCCGAATTCCGCTAGGCACCACTGAGGTACCCTGAGCAAGGTACCGTCCCACACACTGCTCCCCGGGCGCCGTGTTCATGGCTGC
>JBBPDB010014066.1:0-12804 GCA_037974465.1 Brachypetersius altus | reverse complement strand
TATCGCAAATGTATTGGCAACACGCTACGATACATATTGTAACATTTTAGCATCGCGAAATATTGTACTACGATATATCGTTACACCCCTAGCTGTGAGGGTCTTGCCATGTGTGCTGGGAGACCCACTAGGAGGACATTGCAGTAATGGAGGCGGGAAATAACCATTGCTTGTACCAGGAGTAGGGTGGCAGTAGGGTCAGGTATGGCCTGACAGTTCAGATCCCTCGTGTAAAAGCTGTGAGGCCTCAGGCTGCTTGTATGAATCAGCTGAGAGGCCTGGATTCTCCTAACAGGTTGGACTCCACCACCGATACCCGCGCAGGCGGCCGAACAGGCCCAGGCGTGTCCGTCATTAGTATCGTTTCTTGTTCTGAGGATCAGTAGTGTTGACTCGGAGTACAGAGTAATGAGTAAGTAGTGCAGCCCACAGAAGGCCCTGCTTTAAAACATGGCTGCATTCTTTCATTATCCCAGCAGAACGAATGAACCGCATCCTGTGGTCACCTGATTGCAGGCGGCTGAGAAAAACACCACAAATGATGCCGTTTACGTAACTGTGTCTAATGCCCCTCTTGCAGTGGAGTTGAGTAACAGATGGTTTGCGTTGAGGGTGTCTCCAGCGGCCTCCATAGGCTTCAGTAGGGCTGCTGCAATATCAGTACCAGCTTTATTGTGGCACATGGAATGTGTTTTCATGTCTCAGTCTATTCATATTAAATACAAATCTACAAATGCAATAGATTTATTACCACCTTATTTCTGCATAATTTGGCGTTTGGTGCTTTATACTTGCTGTTTGTACTTTCTAGTATAAATTCTTTGTTAATAGTTTTATAATAAATAGAATTTGTTTGGGATTTTTGTATTAATGTTGCACTGTTTGTATTTGTGTAGTCCGCCTGAGAGGACATTCGTGTAAGAAATTGATTGTACTATGTTCACGTGATGATGAAAAAAAGAGTCTTTGAAACAAGGCAGAGTTATTTCCAGTGGCGGTGAGTGGAACCGGACGTCTGAAGAGTTGAATGCCTCTAAAAGAAGGTCATCCAGCAGTTTGGTGATTTCCCTGTTCAGACACACCTGGTGCGCTCACCAGCTTCGTGAGTGTGTTTGAGGAGCGGAAACGCCAAACTGTGTGTGATTCTGGACTTCCAAGCCCAGATTTGCTCTAAAAACTCAGAAGATCACAGAAAATTATTCCATGAAATGGTAATGGATGTGGCACCTGACTAGAGTTTTGAGAGGATTTTGGTCCTAAAACTAAACCCATACGTGATTAATCGTCCCTAAAAATGTTTTTAGTTTATATTTTACTTCTATTTTACATCAACATCCATATAAACACTCAGAGACACGTGGAGCTCCACTAGGGGGCGATAGAGAGTAAAACGGCTGGATTTGTGTTGGAGACGTCTGGTTCCATTCACCACCACTGGAAAGAAATGACTGTAAAGAGTCTGTACATTTTTGTGCGCTAATTTCATTTGGGGATTCCTGAGTTTCTGAGAGTCACGTTTTAATGAAAGCTTAACACCTTTATGTTTTCTTTCTATTATGCGGTCGGTTTATTTCACCTTGGGTTTATCATGTAACCTGCCATCTCATCACTGATGCTTTATTGAGTCAAGTTTATTTCTATAGCACTTTACAGCAGAGTGCTGTACAAGAATCATCATAAACCCGTATTAAAAACACAATATGAAACAAAAGCAATACTAAAAAAACAAGCACACAAACGGCAACAAGAGACATAAATGGAAATAACTTTTAAGAGAAAACTGAGCAAGTAAATGTCAATCAGTTCTTAAAAGCAGCCTGGTTAAGTTAATGTGAGTGATCAGGGCGTGCGATTGTGAAGGCCCTTGTTGGAAGGTAAGGTGTTGAATTGTGTACCGTATTAAATGGAGCACTGAAAGCATGGAGTAACACTAGATATTAGAGTTCCTGGCTGGACGGCCCACAGTAATCTCCCGAACAACAGGGCTGTGTTTGCTTTCCTGTCGCTGGGAGAGGATCTGCCCAACGTTCGGGTTCTCTTTGTCGCTCGTTGTTGGGAGAGGACTGAAAAGCAGGAGGCCCAAACAAACAACTAGCAGCAGCTCATTGTGTGTGTGAGTGTGTGTGTGAGTGTGTGTGTGTGAGTGTGTGTGAGTGTGTGAGTTTGAGCAATTTGGGGAAGAATGTCAGTGAGTCAGTGTCATGACTTGCCCCATCATTGATATTTTCTTTGAAAGACAATAGAAGCTCCCAGTTCTGCAGAAAGTGCTGGACCTTCTTAGAGCTGCCCTATATGGAGAAAATATCATTACACTGCACTACATCATGTGGCAGACGCTTTTATCCAAAGCCACTAACCATTTGAGGACTCACTCAAGTTTCGAGACCAAGGAGATCGATCAGCAGATCCATCATTATTGCGGTTTCACTGCTGGATATTGCGAATGCGATTCTTGTCACAACATTAAAGGGCACAGATCACATTTCTGGAATTAAAAAGGCTTAAAGTCTAAATATTATTGCAAATTGTACCTTTACTGCCCCACCCATACAGTCCTTATATGGAAAATGCTGCAGTTTAGCCCCACCCACTATGGACTGATTTGCCAACACCTTTTAAGGAGTAAAATATAGACTTGGGTTGGATTACATGAAGACCTCGATTTTTCAGAACACCTAGTAACTCACCTGGAGCTGTGATGGGTCACCTTGCCAAAACACTGTGATTGGTTAGAGGCTGATTTGCATATTTCACGCTCATGCAATATGTCAGCATTGTAGAGACAGATATAGCAATAATAATAATACATTTTATTTATAAGCACCTTTCACAACACTCAAGGTCACTTTACAGAAGTTATTAAGTAATAAAAATTGAAGAATAAATAAATTAAAAAGAGTTCATAATCCATGCCATGCCCCCACTCTACTGTCAACAAACCTGAGTGAACGTGTGGAGTAGTGGGACAACAGCACCAGCATCCCACTTAACTAGAATTCTCTGTGTCCACAACCTCCCACCTCTACACCCATCATCTGACAGGACAAATGAAATTATAATTGTGAACTGTGTGACAGTACGCTAATCTTAGACAATGCATTTTTTACTCAGTCTTAGTCTTTACTCAGATATGTGAGAATAGTGGCTGACTACATACAGTGTGCTTGTAATTTTGTCTGTTTGCCAATGTTCGGTTAATCCTTACTCGGTTGGAGAGAAACTAAGGGTTGGTATGCTATACTACTGTATGTTGGCAAGCTGCTTTCCTGCACAAGCTGAGTTGAGGCCACAAAGGAAATAGGTTTGCGGTGTAGAATGGAAGATGCTGTTCCAAAGAGAGAAATATGTACACAGAAGATTTGAGACAGCTGTGATGCCCAGTGGGGACATCTTGTTTTGAAGCAACACTAGAAAATATCTAGTTTTTCTCATTTTCACTTCTGCTGCATTAGCTGTCATCGAAGCATATATGAAAATGACAAAAGGTTTTATTTGGTGTGATGTAAGAGAAAAAACACTTGATTCCCCAAAGTTCCCCTCAGGTATTTAAAGAAACTACATTTGAAAGGTTTTTCAAGGCTGCGCTGCACATTTTGATGTTTTAACTACTCCGGACACTCTTGATCCAACAAATCAGCTCAGTAACATTCTTTAACTGAGCTGAAGACACTTTGGTAAAGCACAGAGATGTATAAGTATAGTGTATTAAATGTCTAAAACACTGCTTCTGTAAACACTGCTTTACACATTAAAGGCCTTTATTTTTAAATACATAATCGCTGTATTAGTTATATAGTCGGGTCAAGTCAATTCAAGTTTATTTAGCTCCAGCCACAATCCACAACATCTGCAGCACTTTTTCAGTTCCTGACTGGGTAGGATATTAAGAAAGGGGTTAGGGGCAGCATGTTAGATGCATGTTGGAGCTAAACACAGCAGGTAAGTAGATCTCCAGGAGGGTTGGTGACCACTGCTGTAGTCCATCTGTTTCTCTGCATCATTGATTAGCTTCAGGAACCCGATCAGACCACTAGTATTACATGGGTTATGGATCATTCTCAGCCCAATAGTGACACTGTTGTGATAATATAATTCCGTTGTGTGTGTGTGTGTGTGTGTGTGTGTGTGTGTGTGTGTGTGTGTGTGTGTGTTTGTGTGTGTGTGTGACTTGTTTGTGTTTTTTCTCCTATTTGGCACACAGCAGGTTAGGTCATTTACATATATGGATCTTAAAGGTGCAACAATGAAAATAGAATGTGTCATTTTTGCAATAAAGAGAAGACAGCCAAGCAGAAACAGTGTTTCCCCCAGAATTAGATTCTATTTGTGGAGGTATCTGACTGGGGTGAGGGTGTGGGGGTGCATAAGCAGTAAATATTGACCAGCTGCTGTATATACAACATGCACATGTTGACAACCAAGCTGTATCCTAACAGATTTTGATCTAAGGGGTCAGTGCTGGTATAGGACTGGGTCACCTCAAATAAATTAATAAATGGAACACACTGAAAAATGAATTATGACTTAGCCCATAAAACCACACAGATGTTATTAATGAATCTCAAGGAATAAATACAAGAAAAAAACCTTGAATTGAGACTTTTCAACAGAATCACCTGGGAACAGTACAGAACATTCCCGCTGATGCAAACTGAGGCTCTGTAGCCAAAGTTTTGTGCAAAAGCCGCAGCTCATAAATTGAATGAAAAAAAATCATAAGACTCCTACACATGTTCCTTCCTGCAGAGTTCAGTTCCAGCCCACATCTGACACATCAGACACAGCTAATCATCATCTTATAAAGAAATACGGTGAAACCAGTGTGAACCAAACTAGATAGGCTGGTTATTTAATCATAAGGTTGATCAGGTCAAAAGTTTGTGTGCACACAGTTTCTCCAAAATCTTTTACATAAAACTGATCAATGAGTGTTTTTTGCTCTGTTTTAACATTGAAGCCGTACTGTTTGAGGTAGTTTTTTGTTTAAAAAGCAGCTTTACTGACTAAAAACATTCTAAAACATGGTGCCCTTGAACTGCTGCAAGTCACCCAGAAAAGTCTAAAATATTCATCCAAAAAGAAGAGCTGTCAGTTCCAATTTGCCAGGGATTTTTCAGAAGCTTTCCTTTGTCTCACCTTGTTACTATAAGAGACAATGTAGCGATAGCATTGTGGAGTAACAAGTGCTCAGCAGAATGATACAGTCATCGTGAAAGAAAACGTGTTTTTTCTGGTTGCAATGCTTTTCAACCAGATTGTGCCGCCACAGTTGATTGTTGCATAATATTTAATATTACCACTGATTGAACAAAACCTCATATTCAAAAAGGAAATTGCATGTAAATGTAGCAAGATTTTATACATTTTGAAACATTTCTGTTGGTCTGATCATCATGAAAGGTTGAAGGAATGTAAAAGATGCCTGGCCTAAGGACATAAACTGAGGTGTAAGGTTTTGTTCTAACAGCAAAAATATGCTATTTTAGTGCAAGTTAACTACACTATTCCATATATTCAATGCTGGGCATAAATCCTACGTATAAGTTACCTATAGCACACCGTATTTATTTTTTTTCTGCAGACTTTTTATTGTATTTATTTACTTTAAGTGTCTCCATGTATCTCTGCAGTCATAACTTAAGCAGTTCACTGTTTTTTGATTTTGATTCTGAAACTGACAAAGCAAAGGTTTTGAATGAAATGTGCTTTTTAGAGTTGTCGCTTCGATTGGAAATATTGTAAATGTGTAAGCTGCTTTCCAGTTGCATACACTGTGTACATAAGTGTGTATATGATGAATATAGAATCTTGAATCTGGAATCTTTTACTCTTTCTTCTAGATAGACTCTAGCAGATCCCTGCTCTCCTCCTGCAATGATGACGGTGGTCCCCTCCTGGTTCCCTCTGTTTGTTTTCATCCTCTGCAACAGGTAAGCTCTGCTGTTTGTTCTCCATTCGATGAGCTCCATTCAGCTGTTGCTGTTTAAGACCATGGATGGATTCCAAAAGAGTTGCGTTTATTCTCTGTCCTTTTGGCAGGAGCTAAAGTGAAGAGGGAGCCTGCAAAACCTGCAGTATTGTTTGTGTGCTCTGCATGTCGTATTTGTATGTTTTAAGGGAAAGAGATTAAGGCAGAGAGAGAAAGTGCACAGGGGAGAGTGGGGGAGGGGAAAGTGTAAAAAAAGCTACAGCATTTTGTATTCGTCTCATGTTGTATTCAGTAGGGCTCCAGAAACTCAGCAAAGTGCCTCCCAGAGAGCTGATCAGAAAGTGTGGAATTGACATAGACAGTGGCAGCGCTCCACTGCCATGCCGGGCAATCCCCATTACCACGCGGCCTTCTGCGGCCAGCCAGTCACAGCCAGGGGTGCCCTGCAGCGCACACGCAGAGAGGATGATGGGGTAGTTTGGGACAGGTTCAGACGTGACCATGACCCCTTCACATTCTGCCAGAGATGCAGACTCTGTCGCTGAACTCAGATGACTTTTTATAAATACACCTACACAGTCTCTCTCTCTCTCTCTCTCTCTCTCTCTCTCTCACACACAGTCACACACACACACACACTTGCACGTAAAACATTTGTAATAGAAGTCAGTTTAACATAGTGCATGGTGTATTTTGACTTATCTTGCCCTTTTCTCTGAATGTCTGTGTGCCTGTGCAGTCGTAACATTAGCAATTTCTTCTAGAATCAAAATGTTTTTTTTTTCCTATTTTTGATTCCATTTCTGAATAGTGGAATACAAATTCTGCGAACAAGTGTTGCACTCTAACGACACACTGAAATTTGTGTCCTTGCTAATTGAGTCCTTGGTAATTAATAGTGTACTTGGTAATTAATAGTGTACTTGATAATTAATAGTGTACTTGGTAATTAATAGTGTCCTTGGTAATTAATAGTGTACTTGGTAATTAATAGTGTCCTTGGTAATTGATTATATGGTGCAAACTGGGTTGAAACAGGCCAGCTTTGCTTTAAGAAAGCAGATGTTTTTCTGTTTAGTTGCAATATCATCACTGTCAGAATGAACTATTATAGCATTTAAATTGTTTAAAATGTATAATGAATAGAAAAAAAATCTTTAACAGAAACCTCTGTTATAATTTGCAAATGTATTTCCCCTTCTCCTGTAAAGTAACCGTTTTAGAGAATCATGGTTTTGACTGATATGTAAGTCACTGAAACGAAAAAAACATAAATTCACCAAAAACAGCAGCAGTGGTTTATTTAATGGTATTTTTGCAGCATGTGAATCTGTACCTTGAGAGACCAATTGCCTGTGCCGTTAATACTCTGTTAATGATTAATTTAGATCAGGCCAAACAGCTTGATGCAGTGCTACTGTGATGTTAACAACAATCACATCAGTGTTTACAGCAGCCTGAATGAACGGAATTGCTTTAATTGAAAATCCATTCAAAGATGAGGGAGTTAAAAAGTTACATTCTAGTATGATTAATATCCTTTTCTGTGTTTTTCTTATTTCTCCCATTTGTCTGGTCAACACTGCTTTCTTGTCTTTCTTGTCCCCTATGTTCAGTTTTCATTGAATGTCATGAGTTATATAAATGTATAGGGTGCTAGATACTTTGACCTATAAATACCATTATGTGGCAGGCGTTTCTTTGCTTTTCAAAGCAAATCTTTCCCTCTCTGTCTCTCTCTCTCTCCCTCCCCCATCAGCTGTCATCCCTCTCCCAGGCTTCTTTCAGCTCACATGAAAACCCATTCTGTCTGCCTCCTTAGCATCACAGGTTCTCAAGCTACACCTGTCTAGACAATCTCATATTCTACTGGCTGAGGTGGGCTGAGGTGCAGAGGTAGTGTGGTGAAGCCAGTGCTAGACTCATTATAAATCTCAGTGGGTGTAATGACTAATGTTTTCCTTTTGTTTGTGGTGACCCTTAATTTGGAAAGAGTAACAGAGAAGTGGTCAGAGACAGGTCCCACTGCTGTGTGTTTTGCTTGAAGCCTTTCACTGCATCTACTAAATGAACAACTGTGCTCAGTTGTGCGGTGACAATATTAAATATGTGCAATATTTGACAAATTCAGCTGCCATGTGGTTTATAGCTGAAACTGTTAAATGTGTTTTTTTCTCCTGCTGGCTAATTCTGATTCATTTCAGTCCAGTAAATATATGGTAATCTTGTACATAGCGTTTCTTTCTCTTCGAACAGGTTTGCCCGTAGATAAACACTGTAGGCTGCAGTTTTAGACATGGTTCTTTTCCAAACCCCCTCAGGGATTGGAGTGCTGATCTGAAATGCTAGTTTTATTTTATTTCATTAATTTTTGCTGTGTAAACTTATGGGGGCTCTGAGTCTAAGTATTCCGTTACTGGTAATGATGTATATGGCGATACATTTTTTGGGACATCACCATTGAAAATAAAGTCGAATCTAAAGGTTTTATTTTAGTCCTCAGCAGTTCTGGTGTTGTCTGAAGCGGCTTCCCCTTTGGTGGTGAAGTTGTGTTTGTTGAAAGAGGTTTTAGTAAAGCTCTCTGTAAGGGTCACGGGAGTTATGTGCAGGACGACTAGTAGGGTTCATCCTTAGTTCTGTTAATGTGTTTGGGATTTGCTTATGGGAAACACCTGTGTGTAGTTTTGGGTTAAGCACTGGGTGTTTGATGATTTGTGGGAATGCGTGTAGAGTATTGTATATAAGTTCTGTTTAGGTGGACCTGAGTTGTCGGTCCACCGTTATCCAAGGGCTGGCTGTTTGTATGTATGCTTGTTCCTTTTTGTTTGAAAGTCTATGTTGGCCCTCGCGCCAGTTTCTGTTCATTAAAATAAAAGAGAAACGAAGCCTGGAAACCTGCCTGTCTGCCTGCTCTCTTTGGGAAAGAGTAGGGGGAAATAATACACTTTTGCTGAAATAGTTTAGGTGACTTCTGACTTCTAGCTACATTAGCCTTATTGCTACAGTGCTGAGTAGGTGGAGAGTTAGATTTCGGTGTTCCTTTAACATAGTAAGCAGTGCATAGGCCACAAATAGAATGCATGTAGAAATGCCTACATTTGTTTCCATCACTGGAGTCACTGAGGTGAAGGAAAACTAAAGAAAAAAACATGTTTTTGCCAATATATTTTAGATAAGGGCGAAACCATGAAAAGACTTTTCACCAAGCTTTCATGTGACTGGTTGTTCTTACTCCTGTCTATTAGATAAAGGGAAGAAGGAAAGTCCATAGACCTTATCATTTGAATAGCTGGGATATAGGCCAACTACCTGCATAGAAAACAAAGCCCAGCAGTAGTCAGTTCCAGTGTCTGCACAGAAGGACCCCCTGAAAAAGTCTAATGTAGATGCCTGATATTGGCAGCAGTTTTTTGACTCTGCATTTTGTGTGTTCACTATTTGCTTTGTATGCTATTTGCTTCAGAGAACGCTATTTCAACCCTCTGTGTACTTGCGTATGTGGCTGGGCTGACAATAAACTCTCTTGCAATTGGAATCTTGAATCATATATGGTCTTAGAACTCTTGAAAGAGGCTACAGGGCTTTGTGACCCTGTGGTAGCACTTATACACTGTGTCAGACGTGATGCAGCATACGTGACCCAGAACCATACAGAAACAACAGAAGCTCAGCGCTTCAAGGCACAGAAACAGATCCTACTCAGCCACTCCCTGCAGTCTACATGCACCAGGCATGACAGTAAGCCACCATACATGACAGTAAAAGTGGGAGAGCTCACCCCAGGCCCTCTGCTCAAGGAGTGAGGTGAACTTTTGAGCTCTAATGTCTAATGCATTAAAGCATGCTGAGGGCTTTTTATGTATCCACATTCGCTAGTGTGTGGTAAAAGAAGGCAACTTTGAGTTGTGTCTTTCTCGTGTGTGTGTGTCTTTGGAAAATATTCCTCTCTCATGTTCCTATCCCCTCTCGTTAGCTCTGAGACTGCCAGGTTTTTTTCCCTTCTACGTCCTGTCATACACTAGAAAAGAACAAAGCCTGAAAAGATTAAAACGAATAAAAGCAGAAACAGATTCTTACAGCTGGGTACTTTTCACCACTGGGATTTTAGAAGCTTTCAGAAAGCTTTAACTGATGAAACCACACATGCAGTCAACTACAGCCACAGCAAGCAAATATTCAGCCCTACCAATGAGCACTGCAGGCTGAACATTGGATTAAAGGGTCAAAGGGTGAGTATTTTGTTATAAAATATAGCTACTGCTATGTTTGCTGTAAACCTCAGCAGTACTGGGCCTTTGTGTGTAATTTCATTCACACAGCCACACTGCACCACCATGCCTGCATTAAATCAAATATGGAAGCTGTGAGCAGACAGCTTGTGAAGATGTGTGAAAAAAACAGCATTCCCCCCTACACTATACCAACAGTACCTACACCAAAAGCTCATAGTCCCTCTTGGATTCGAGCACAGATAAGAGGAAGTGAAATCGTACAAGCCGCTCTTGCACTTCATATACCCGCACACTTGATTTGGCCAGTCCAATCTGAGCCCCAGGACAGCTAGAGTCTCGGATTAGCCACCTATTAACATAGTAATGATGTTCTACTGCAGGGAGATATCTTAGCAGGGCAAAGACATTTCATTTATCTGCATGCCTTGACCCCTGCTTAGCTGTGTAGGAGTCAAGCTAAGCTAGAATTAGCAAAACCCTTTCATCATTGTCATACAAGGAGCACAAAGGGCACGGTTGACATTCTATAAACATCAAATGACTCATTCTATAATGCAGAGTTTTCTGATTTAGACCTCCCGCTGTGTGTAATATCTCTGCGCACCATTTGTTCTGGGTCTAAATGGACTTGCAGCAGAGACTGGTCTGCTCCCTTAATCAGAATTACTGGGAAGTGCCTACCTGTGCTCAGGAGGAACTGATTAGACTGGCTTTCTATCAGTTTAGTTGTTCAGTGAGCAATATTTCTTCCCTCATGTTTGCTTTATGTTTACACTGTTCTTTCCAAATAGCAAAATGTGTAATTTATACCAATTACCCATAACACTGAAGCCACCTGCCTAATATTGTGTAGGTCCCCCTTGTGCTACAAAAACAATCCTGAAGGTCTGCAGTGTTATATGGACCCAACACTTAAGCAGCAGATCCTTTAAGTCCTATAAGTTGTGAGATGGGGTCTCTGTGGATGAGGCTAGTTTGTCCAGCACATCTCACAGAAGCTGGATTGGGTTGAGCTCTGGGGAACGTAGGCTGCAAAATTGCCTCTAATATCACACTGCTTGTCTCACTCCCATAGTGTAACCTGGTGCCATCTCTTTCTCAGGTAAGCTGTCTAAATGATGAAAAGAAAATGTGACAAGGCCATTTTTTTCTTGTGCTGCAGGGTCCAGTTCTGTTTCTCATCTACCAACTCAAGGCACTTTTAATGGTGGGTCAGTATTGGCACGCTGACCAGTCTCTGCACAAACTGTGTTTTGACACCTGTCACGAATTAGAGAGTAGTTGCTACATCAGTGTAGTAGTGGTGCAAGAACCCAGACACGGAGTAACGCGAGAGAGTTGGTAAACCATGCACTCTGATATAAGAATGCTCTCAGGAAGAGTAGAGATTCTCACCGGAACACACACAATGGTATGGCTAAGCCGGGTTACTCACAGTTAGAAGATCTGGATGACTGAGGAGTTGAGGGTGTAGATTCAATGACTGAGCGGTGACTCCCAGGCTTACCATGCCTTTTATATCATGTGACACACTAATTTCCGATGAGCCTTTGCGTGACAGCACCATTCTATCATAACCAGCCATTTTTCAGCAATTTGTGCGACAGTAGCTCTTCTGTGGGATTTGATCAGACAGGCTAACCTTAAATCCCTATGCACATCAGTGAATTTTGGGTGTCCATGACATTGTTGCTGGTTTCCTGGTTCTCCTTCATTGGACCACTTTTGGTAGGTACTGGCCACTGAATACCAGGAACAGCCCATTTGGACCAGCTGATTTGGAGATGTATAGACTCAGTTGTCTAAACATCGCAGTTCGGCTCCTGTCAAACTTGCTCAGATCCTTTCACTTGCCCATTTTTCCTGCTTCTAGCACATCAACCTTTGTTCTTTTGCTTCCTAATATATCACAGTCTTAGACAGGTGTTGTGGCTGATTGATGCAATTAAAGACACTTCAAAGTAAACTTCACCTTCATACTGGTGTTTTGCTGTTTCAATCCCACACTTTTCTAAAATAAACTTATATCCCGTGTCAGATTGAGTGATATGTCAGTAGACACAATCCAATAACGATCTATATGCTACACTGTTCTGTTCAAATAAATGCAACACTGCTGAGCTAATTGGCAATTACTGTGAAGTTTGTGACAGATTGATCCAAAATGTTCTAAGCCTCTTAATTACCCTCAATATGTCAGGAACTTCTAAACTTATAAATTAAGTCATGACAGCCTTTCTGGCAAAGTGTTCAAACCTGCTGATGACATCAGTACATACAGAGAAATGCAACCAATGGGCAACTATTACTCTCTTTCTGCACTGCATAGTTGTTGCTTATTTATGGGCAAAAAGGTAAATGTATTCCCAAAAAACAGACTGTATGACTCATGTGTACTGTATTTACAACTGCAGCATATCCTGTTTGTGAGTTATGAGCTGTGTAAAGAATTGTAAATATGTGTAAATATCTTTGTAAAAGTTACTTTTTACAAATATAAACAAGAACAGCTTGTCTGAAATCTGATCAAATGGACTAATATACAGTGGTGTGAAAAACTATTTGCCCCCTTCCTGATTTCTTATTCTTTTGCATGTTTGTCACACTTAAATGTTTCTGCTCATCAAAAACCGTTAACTATTA
>JBBPDB010014056.1:0-12805 GCA_037974465.1 Brachypetersius altus | reverse complement strand
ACAAGTCACTGAAATATCAAGGTGAAATTCATCACAGCTTGCGTAGTATAGACACAGCTCACTCTGTCCGGGGGGGCAGTTAACGGCGATTTTTTTTTTATCGCAGGAAAAGAATCTCTCGCCGTTAACGACCCAGCACTAGTATTATGTATATTTGCTTTTTACTTAAGAAAAGGGGATTGCATAGATTACAGAGAAACTACAAAAAATGTCTAGGTAGGTGGTGTATGTCAAAGAAACATCTACAAGAAGGAAATGACCTAACTAATCCAAAGACAAAGCTAGGAAATCAGCCTTTGCATTATCACCAATGAATCTGTGAATATTTAAAAATAATTTCAGGGCTTATATATGCTATTTTCTTCCCATTTGAAATGGGAAATTCAACTCGTCACAGTGATATCTGACCAAGTTCTGTCTTGCTACCTTGCTACCACATTAATCTGTTTTGTAACAGACACGCAACTTCTCACAGTTGGTGCAACTGGCTACTGTTACCTCACTACATTATTTTTTTTTATAATTACAAAACATTACTAAACATAAACTCATACTTAGCATGTGCATTCTCTGTGTGAGAATGGTAAATATAGTAAAATATACACTATATATATATAAAAAAGACATGGGTGGCATGAGACAAAAAGATGGTAAGAGGCCCAGATTCGCCTACCGGGCAGTGTTTTGAATGTAAGTCTGAATGTCATATCTGGCATTTTACTTTAGTTTAAGCATTAATCTGAACACTCAGAAATCGAGCCAGGCAACATAAGGGTGGCCTTATTATAATACATGCACTCTGAATGCCACACAAATCCAGCATGACTCACCATTCCTGCCATTTTTTTAAACAGGTCCCATGACCCAAATACAATTATTGTGGTTTTAACGGTAGCAATTCATCAACAACAGCTCCTTAGAGGTTATACAACAGAGAAGATGATGCTCAGTAAATTCCAAATGAATAATCCTCATGTTCCACAAGGGCTCAAAGAGAGGTTATTTAAATAGTGCTATATATGAGTGTTTTTGCATCCCTTTATTTATGGGCTATAACATTTAAAATCCAAATGCTAGCCATTCATGCCTTGTGTTGAATGAAAATGAATATATATTTATTATATAGAAGGACAGTGGAAAAATTAATGATGAATTATGAATAATTTGCTATACTCAGGCCAAAGACAAGTTTCAGCAGTGTGTTTTTTTTTTGTGGAAAAATTGACTCTCCTTTGCGCACATGATTACTCTGGAATATTTTATTGCACAAACACGACGACTTAGCCGATCGTATAGGATAAGTGTTCTAGATTTCAGTGATATGTGTTCGATGCTTGTTTGTTACTCCTGTCGCGAGTTAGGAGTCTGAGACTTAAGGTTACAAAAATGGTTTCATGGAATTCAGAAGGTTCAATTAGTAGTTTGGAATTCTGATATGATACTGTATTGTAAATTGTCCCACTGGAAGCTTTTGATTGTCGTTTCCACCCAGTCATATGATGTATGATTAATTACAATTTTCAGATGGTTATTAATCAGAATTCTGTGTGTGTACCAGAGAGCTAGGCATGCGAGCCCTCATTTCATGTTGTTAAGGAGCCCATTGAACCTCTTTAAGAGGCTGTTGTGAAATTCTGAAGCTCCAAGTACCTCTGTTTTATCTATTCCTTGACTTTATTGAAAATGAAATTTAGAATATCGACGACAAAATGCACAGTCCATATATAACAGCTATTGTGATTATAGTAATTGTTTTGAATTCAATGTTTTTGAGATCTCACAAAGACAAGCACATTTCAGCACTTTCAGTTTCACCCATTCACAATGACATTGTTTGTCTGAACAAATTAATTTTGTGTGAAATAGAGGGTAGCCAATCAGAACAGATATTATTTTCACACATTCAGCTTAAAGGCACAGAAATAACAACAAAATGTTTAAATAATAAGGATAGGATGATGCTGGAAAATTGTCATGTGAAATGAATAATTCCTAAGTGGGAGGAAAAATCCAACAAAACGGAAGGACATGGACATGGAGGTGGAGGTTTACCACAATTTGTTCTGCTTTGTATTTTCACAGTACATGAGAATCCCCAAAGGAGACAAGCCTTCACAGACCCAAGCATCATGCAGATGTATTGTTCAGAACTAAAAATGTGTAACAGTGCGCTCCCATTAATTAGCTCTGGCTTTGTTTCCACACACTTTGCTGCATCTGTATGAAGGATTAGAAAGGTTATATCCATTTTGACTCTAAGACCAACAAATTTGTATCACTCTCAGCAGAACTGCAGGAGCATAAACAGCCAATAAGCCACATTCCACAAATCCAGTCCATACAAACACCTATCTAGTAGTGCTATTGTACTCTCACTTTGTCACACAATACTAGTTGAGTAGGGTTATTTGTTATACATCTAAGCTACAAAGAGTAACCACCTTCAGTCCTGCAAGATCCATGATCTGTGATTCAACACACACACACACACACACACACACACACACACACGCACACACGTGCGCACAGACACACACTGCTCCAAACAAGGCTTTGCATGAACTCCCTTGTAACCTGGTACCAGCAATGCAGTACTTTATATAAAAGCTGGTAGCCAGGAAATTCTCTCAACGTTTACACAAGCTGACCTTTTGCTATGGATGCATGCATGCATTTAACCATTTAACCTGTGCTCATATTGTGATGTATAATCTTCCACTCTCACCCCTTTTGCAAGCAAAGTAACATTGGGGCAGCTTAGACAATGACTGACAGCTTAGACAATGACTGACATGCTCCATAATTGCTGATGAAGAGCTTGGTAAAATCATGCATTCTGCAGTCAAGTACCATATAAGTTTGGATACTTTGCTGCCCTACATATATGTGTTTGTCTGCACTGTTTATGGGATAATATGAATTCATCAGAATAAATTGTCTGTAAGGTCTGGCACGGAGGACGGAGGGGAGCGACATGCATCCAACACTGAACGGTCCATTCCTGAGCCGCCTTCCAGGACTTCTAGAAGACCAATTAGGCACAGATCTGCCTCACCTGAGTACTAGGTACAGGAACTATATATAGATGAGACTGGCTAGTATTCAGTGCGAAGTTTACTTTCCTTGTGTGAGATTCTGAGCCTGTTTTCCTAGTTCCCATATTTGTGCTTTTGACCCTGTTTCTGATTTTTGACTTCCCCTTTTGCCTTTCGGACTTTGTACTGTTGCTGCTGTGGATTTTGTGGTTTTGACCTTTGCCTGGATTTGGATTACTCTTTTTGGACTGTGGACTTTATTATTAAACTCCTCCGTTTTTTCTACTCTGCGTTTGGATCCTTTGTTTCGAAATCATCACAATGGCAGACCATGACTCCTACATTTTGGATTTTCATGATTTTTAGCATCATGGTTAAAGCTGGAGTGTTAACTGTGTCTAATGGCCATAATGATTATGGTCCGTCACTGAGGTCTCTGTCAACAGTCCTGTCTACGCTTGCTCCAAATCCTTAACTGGAATATTTACAATGTACCTGCATCTCCAAACAGCACATATATAAATGTATAAATAAAGACATGGGTGGCAGAGAGAGATCAACTGAGTTGTGTAAGCATAGGCATGTGATGGCAGTCTTGGAAGAAAAGAGTCTAGCATGATCAGTGAGAACAAAGCTGTGACTGAAATCAAGTAAATGTTTGAGAGTAGGCTTTGGATGTTGCTTTTTTACTGTTACTCCCATAAACAGCAGCATCCCACTAATGTTAAAAAATAATGCAGCTCATTTCCTTGATTGCTGTTTAAACGTGCTCTAGGTCACAGAGCTCAAGAGGACTGTGGTCTTTATGAGAATGAAGAGCCTATTTAATGTCTTCTTCCCCTCCGGGTGGCTGAATGTCTGTGCAACACATTTGTTCCATCCACCAACACATTTGCCACAGCATTGACCAACAAGGCACACCACATAAATACACACACACTTTGATTTCACACGTTGTTACACAATTCCTGACTTAAGCAGTTAACTATCGTGTATGTTAATGTAAGATAGACATAGCAGCCACCTTCAGGTCCTGCAAAATCATAATCACACAACCACACATGTACACACACCAAACAAATATCTGCATAAACTCACCATTAAAATGGTTTTAAATGCATATTTTAGCAAAGCTGTAAGCCAGAAAATTACCCTTTGAATGACCTGATTTTCACTATGGAAGCACAGCAATATGCATATTTAATGTGATGTTAAATATTTTCAGTTTCATTTAAGCTAGGTAGCAAACAGTAATTAGTCTGTCATTGACTGTCACCTTTCTTCATTTTACTTTAAGCTGCATTTTTTATTTAACTCAAGTTTAATCCACGTTCTACACTTCCTTGAATTAGGATAGGGGAGAAAATCATTCTTGTTTCCAGACTCTTAAGCAGGGTTTGAGAATACTGTGGTTGTCCTCCCTGCTGATGTTGGTGTTCACCTGTGTGAGGATGCGACACACACACACACGATCAGTAAGAAAAAATTGTCTCGATTGAAGTCCTGTGCATTGAGTAAATGTTTGAGTGTAGGCTTTGGATTTTGCTTTTTACTCCAGCAAGCAGCAGCATCCGCCTAATGTTCAAAAATAATGCAACTCGTTTACTTGATTGCTGTTTAAATTGGCTCTAGGCCATGAAGCTGGATTGGACTGTGATCTCTAAGAATGAAAAGCCTAATTCATGTGTTTCCTGCCACTCTGGGAGGCTGAATGTTTGTTTGCTGTGGCTCTAATGATACTCCTCGATCGGCACATTTCCTTTTACAGGTTTACCCTAACCTTTAATCTAATTTGACTACACAACAAAAACTTACCTATGTGGTGGAGAAAGGCACTTAGAGAAGAAGAGAGAAAGAGAAAGAGGCAGACACATAGAGAGACATAGCACACACAACAATGGGTGAACAATACACAGACAAAACCACTGAGCAGGCCAAATAACACTCAACTGGCAATGAGATGAGAGTGGACAAGCAGATATATGAGTGACCCCATGGAGATGAAGAAAATGCATCACTGGAGATACCATGCCCTAAAACAGGCACAAATCAGCAGATTGATACAAAAAATCCATCAATCCTTAGGAGCACAGTAATGTCTATAATGATAAAGAGGAAAGTGTTTGGTACTACTAGGACCTTCCACCAAGGAGGCAGCCCTTTCAAACCGGATCATAGATCGAGGAATAAATTGGGAGGCTACCAAGAGGACAGTGGCAACTTTTATAAGCAAAAGTGTTCCACAAATGAAGTGTGTATTGGAGGATTGCAAAAACAAAGCCACTCCTTAAGAAAAGCCACATTTAGTCTTGACTGAGCTTTACCACATGCGCACCTAGAGAATCTAGAGATCTGGTGGAAAGCCAGTACTACTCACCATCCAAAGAATGCCATACCTATAATTAAGCATTGAGGTGGTAGAGCATCTGATTGTGGGGTGTTTCTCTGCAGCTGGGCCTGGTTCACTTGTCAGGATAGAAAAAGAAAAAGTAAATGGGGTCAAAAACCATCCAGGAATAAGATTCACTTCCAACATAACCCAAAGCACACAGCAAAACTTACCAGACAAGGACTTAAGGAGAAAAAAAAGCGAATGTAAAGATTTAAACCCTAATGAAAATCCATGGAATGACATGGAATGAAGATTACAGTCCACCACTTAACACCATTGAGTAGAGTGGCGGAACAAACTCCCTCTTGCAATCAGATCTGCGGAGTCTCTCTCTGTCTTCAAGCGTTGTCTGAAGACCCACCTCTTCAAACAGCACCTTGGTGACTACCCAGGCCTCTCATTTGTCTCTTATACATCTTTTTCTTTATATTTAATAAACCATGGGCCCTTACCCTCTTAACTGTGTTTCTCTACTTGTGTATTAACCGATGACTTTTTTTGTTAAGTTTGTAGCAGGGAGTAACTTGGTAAAAAACAGGTATTGATTTTAGTTTAGCTTTACAGGTATAAAGAACAAACGTAGACTACTTAAGTGCTGATGTACATTGCTCTGGATCTGTAAAGAAGTGCAAAGCTGGTAGAGAAGTATCCCAGTGTATGTAATAATGTTGATAATGATACATGCAGCTAGCTAGACTGTTATAGTTGAATATCCTAATTCACTATTTCATTTGCCATCACACTACAGCTTTTCAGGATGGTTGCTAAGTAAATAAAATGTGGTGAAAATCAAATGTAAAGGCATGGGCTTCATAAGCTGCAGTGCAAGCTTCTCCATGTAAGTTTTGAACAACAGGCTCCACTCCTTTTTCTCAACCTACAGAGAGACAATGAGAAGAGGCAGCAAACAAGAAGAACATAGAGAACAGAAAACACTCAAAGTCAAGCAGACACGTAATACACTTCTCTGAAACCAAGATGGCTTTATTTTTAAATGTAAAACCTTTAATCAGTTCTAAGCTTCTGAATGGTTGCGCTTTTTTGTTCCCTCTTTTTTGTGCGCCTCTGAACAATCAAGCAAAAAGAGATGGAGCATAATAATGCCTTCCCCTGGGTCACATTGCTTTGAGACTGCAAGCTGGAGGATCAAGAGCAGATTTGTGGTGCATTCAGGCTCTTTCTGCCTACATGTGTACTGAGATATTGATTGACTTTAAATAAATTACTGCACACTAAACACACTAAAGCAGTGTTTGCAGTCGCCTCTAAATTGGCTTTACTGATTTATGCCACCATTGCCTTCATGCTGCATTTTATGGTCTATGGTTTTTTGGCCTTACACACTTCATATTACAACTTTGCAATACATACATACATAAATACATTAACATACTTTAGAATAATAGTTCCCAAATCAAAGAGATTGTTCTCCCTGTGAAAATGCGGGTTTCCTCTGGGTACGCCGGTTTTCTCCCACACTCCAAAGACATGCACAACCAGTGAAGTGGCTTCTCTTAAATTGCCGCAAGGTGTGGCTGTGGAAAAACTGTAGGTAAATAAAATAAATAAAGGTGGGCGTAGATAAACGGCATTAAACCCCCCCCTCCCCCCCGACAGAGAGACAGAGACAAGTTTAAAACGTGCGCAAGCCGGACAAGTCACTGAAATATCAAGGTGAAAGTCATCATAGCTTGCGTAGTGTAGACACAGCTCCCTCTGTCCGGGGGTGGCGGGGGGGTGGGGGCAGTTAACGGCGATATTTTTTTTATCGCACGATAAGAATCTCAATTAAACAATAAATAAAATGTGCAATACATGTTGCGAGCCCAGGTTCCTATCACTAACACTGTAAAGAAAACTGAAATGGTAGGATTCTCTACAATGGTCTTTTTTAAATCAAACTCTATATAATTTTGGATTATCTCATTGATTGAGTAATGTAGAAATTGTATTTGTGATACAAACTTAAAGGCTTTGAGCAAAAGCATTTAGATAAAATGTCGACGATGACAAATATATATTTAGCCTGATCTGTCCAAGCTTCTGACTGGTACATGTGGAATGTTTTTCCATTCACACTGCAAACCCCATGAAATGAATGGGGCTGTAAGTTAGCCAGCCTTCTGTGTCTGCCTCGTTCTGTGTTTACTCTTTGTCAGTAACGAACTTGGTGCATGGAGCTACTCTGATAAAGTCAAGCGAGAAACCAGATAAACCTAAACAAGAAACCACCAGATTGCCAAATCTTCTCCTTACAGGACTGACACACCATGACCTCAACTAAAGCGCACTGTCAGCTGCAGCGCAGCATTTAGAAGGACAGGAACAGATAACATCGACTGGTCTGTCCAGGAGGGTCAGCGTGGACAGACGAAGAGCTACTGTAGGGCCACGCTGCTGGTGTCTGGGGATATTGTGGTCACGGAGGATGTGTCTACTAGAGATATCATCATACAGGCAGCAGATTCATTACAAGAAAGCAGGACATGTTACCAGTCTTTGTTATCTGAAATGTTGGATATTGTGAGCCCTCTGGATTTTTGCATAATCCTTTATGCACTAAAACATATTATTTCTGGTAATATTGCCAAGGAAAAGAAATCTGGTGCAAATAGGTATAGCTCCATTAGGCAGAGTCTAGGTTTTTAAATTGTTCTTGAATTGTGAATCATGATGTTTCATACCCAAAAAGATTATCCTCTGTAGGTACTGTTGTGTATGTGTATGTGTCTTTGTCTATACAGATCAAGTTCAGATGAATTCCCTTACGATTACTAGTATAATACACCTTGGAGCTCTAGCACTGTTCCATTCTCTCAGCAACACTTCAGCCTTGACTAAAACTTGAAACCAGTAACTAGGTATATATAAGATATGTTTACTGAGACAAGAAAATGGGCACCACTAATCATGAGGTTAAAGTGAACTGTTTAGTTTCATTCACTAACAATGTGATTCTGGAATCAAGATTGTTAATAGACCAGAACACTTTACTTGGTTCAGTCATACACTCCCAAGCTCTGAATTTGCAAAAGAAAAGGGAAAATGCATCGCAGTCCTGTTATATTGTTTGGGTATATCAACAGGTATCTTCGTTTAGTCTTATTAGCAGTTTTAGCCGTGGAACCATTGCAAGAGTTTCGCAGTTAAGCCACCATTATCACCTCATCATCGGTTTTTTTTGCTTCCCTCTCACTGTTTCCAATTTTCCTCAATTACAAACATTACCTACCACTTCTCAAAGGTGACTGGTCTAGATACCCGGTGAGCTATCAGGATCAAAACACAGTAAAGCCTATAATTCTACTATTTATCTTGCAGCCAAACACAATATAAGGGATACATCTAAAAGGGGCATTTTCAGAAACAAACTACAAGAAGTTATTGTGCAACCTCTCACTCCTAATGGAATAGTGTTAGTCCTGGCCTACATAAATAGGTTTGGATCATTTTTATTGGCCCATTTGTCACTTGCACAGTTTAAATGGCAGCTGCCATTCTTAAATCATGTAAAAATTGAAATAAAAAAGAAGTTATGAGACTTAGACATGTGAGCTCATTGACAAAGGGTATAAAAAGAGGTTCTTTTATGGCATCACATTTTTAAGAATATTTCTTGCACTTTTCCTCCCACTGCAAAGGAAAATGCACACATGAGCATGGGTAAGACTTAGCCAGACTCTTCGCATACCTATTATCACCACTCTCAGCTGTTTCTTTCCTGAATATGTTTGAATTGAATTTTTACCAGACAGCAGACACCTGAAGCTTTTTTCTTTTTAACTTCTTAGTTAAAAGAAAGAGAGAGAGATTCAGGTGTAGTGGTGCATAATAAGCTGAACAATGAGACCATCATTTCAGCCATTTGGGGAGAATGGCATCTGTGGTTCGCGCCTTGCATTCAACCTCTCTCTCCAGTAAACTTATGTAATAGTCAGCCTATTATATAACCAGGTGTACCTGATTACATAAGGAAGATGGAGGGCTATCTATTAAACAGTCGCAGCCTTCACAGCTTCTACCGTAAATAACACCTGTGCACCACAATGAATGTCCTTCAATCCACTCCATGTAAGGGTCCTCAGAAAGAAAATGATGAAGATCCTGACTTCTCACTCTGGCTTGGAAATCAGAGATATGATATGTCAACAGGCTCTCCATGTGGTGGAAGGAAAACTCTGCAGACTGAGAAAATATCAATACTGGACCATAATAAGACCAGTATGTGTCACTGTGACTTCCCTCTCCACACTGGAAAATTTAAAAAATACACATATTAGCTCTAATGTTTAAATATGGATGATAATGGTAGTGCCATGGTGAACCCTATGAAAGAGTAACGAATCAGGTATGGGAGGCAGTTGAAATTACTATTTAGATGAATGGTTGACTAGTTCACATATGTCAGCCCCATTAGTGGTGTTTAGTTGTGGCTTTTTGATGTACAAAGATTCAGTCGGGGCCAAAGTTGACCATCTACCAATGACTTCAGCTTGCTAGCTATCAGGTAAAAAAATCATGCTTCGGTTATATAAGTTGGGCTCCACATGGCGACTAAAATGGTCGCAAATGCGACTAGATTATTCCATTTGCGACAATTTTTAAAATTTCAGTCACCAGAGGTGATCGTTTCTCACATCAAAGAGAAATGAAAATAACTAAAAGTACAAGAAAAGTAACCTCTCAATGCGCAGACACGCTCAACTCAAATCTGCTGTTCCTACTGCATTATCACATGATTAGTTATGAGAATTTCAATTATTTTTAATGAGTCGGATCATTTGGATCAGATCACCATGATTCTCCTTTGACTCCCAAACGCATAGACATACAGGGTAGATGCTGCGTTCTCAGTTCACACGATACGCAAGCGTGTCCGTCATGTAAACTAACGCAGATAGATGAAAACACAATAAGATTCTGTGACAAAACATTTTATTGTATACACATGAGCTTAATAAATAATTTCTGAAAACATTTCACTCATTTCTCTTTGTCACACACACACACTGGTTACTGTGTTATCACTATATTGATCAAAGATACATGGATTGAAAATAAACGACATGAACATGAACTTCCATCAACATTTCAAAAGGGTTTTGTCCTTCTCCTGCAAATCTGTCATAAAATATGCAAATTTCTTGCAGTGTCTTACTCATCCAACATTTTTAGCTAAATTTAACAGAATGCAGTTTGAAACATTATAATACTTCTGCACTGACGCACTTGTACCAGAGCAACATGCATTAGCCATAACTGTGTCAAGTAAGTGCTTTGCTAAAAATGCTGCACTACCCAAGACAGTAATTATATACATACAAAGTGAACATGTATGGTTGGTGTACATCAAAAAATGATACCTAATAAACTGACAACTAAGTACAAACTGCCAAATAAATCACATGACCAAGTGACAATAAATGTATATGCATTATTATTCTGCACATTACAGCAGGAGATGATTGTACAATCATGTACCATGCCCTGCAATCTAGACACACACTGATAACAAGGAACACTTTTGATTATGAAGAGCCAACGAGATCACAAATGTGCTGCTTTATAAACGACTCGTAAAAGCATTCAATCAAGGCAATGTTTTCCTTTTGACTAATAAACTGAAAATCAGTCACTGCAATTACAACCTTATGGCCATCTCTTACTGAGGCTCTGAACACAGCAGTCCAAAACCTACTCACATATTTCCCCACATATCTCCACTCCATTGCAATAAAATAGCAGAAATAACCTGTTCAGCCTAGTGGTCAAGGTCACAGGACCATTAGGATGTCAAGACCGTTCAACATTGTCTTTGTCCTGTTGAACAGCTTATCTCATGGGTTCTGATTTACACCTGATAGTCTAATCACCAGTATATTGCAAAACCTGGATAGGACAAGCAGTATCCTGCAAAAAACCAGAAAAAATAGCTGCCAGATTCAGACATAACTTATTTTACTTAATGGGTCCAGCCAGTCAGTCTGTTAATACACTCGAGGCTTGTGACTTGCTCATACCCCCCAGCTTTTGGACAGGCTTGTTGCATTTGTTTTGTTTTTATTTGAACTGATATTTTGCACAATTGTTCTTCTACAAAAATCACGTTTGCATGAAAGTAGACAAAGTGTTTTTCAGTGTTAAAGCCAAAATTGAAGATTTAGATCAACAGAGCAGGCATTCTTTAAACCTTTGGCATGGGTAGTAAGGAGGCCTGTTTCCCACTTTAAATCCATAGATGACATTCTGAATTCATTCAAATGTAAAAACTCCACAAGACATTTGCATTTGTACAAATTCTAAACAGTGGATCTGAAGGCTCTGCTATGCAACAGAAAGAGTTGTGTTGAATAAGGCATCTGAAAGGTACCATCTTCTAGATCTAACTCATAAATTATATTTTATAAATCCCTAATTATAACTTTAATGGCATAATTACTACAAAATTGCCAAATTGTTGTTTATTTACCTTCTTCTTACTTTTGTCATGATTCCTCTCTTCTCCCCAATGAGAGAAGGGAGATTTGCATGATTACTTATTTCTATTTTCATAAACACACACAAAAAAAAGGCATGAGGGCTAGAACGAACTTCCAAACAAAAGGAGAAAGGAGACACTAAGGTCCACCAGACACAAGCTTAAATACAAAAACCCAAAACTCCCGAACCCAATCTACACAAACCTCTCACTTTCTTGACACAACGTTTAGCTAGGACACATTACACCAAGCGTCGTCAACTACATTTGTCCAAGGGCCAGAGATTTTCTCGGCAGAACACTGTGAGGGCCAGATGCTCTCCTAAAATAAAATACAATTAATATTGTATCCTAAGTAATATATTATTATTTGATATATGAATTTTCCTTCAAAATTTCTGTTGTTTTTTAGCCTTTGTCAACAGACTCGTGTTACCTGTACTGCAGCAAGCCATTAGATAAATAATAATAAAAAAATAATAAAAGAAATGTTGAATGAGAATAACAAGTTTATCGTAATTTTTGATTGTGTAATGTGAGTTGGTGTGATGGCAGATGACATGCACAGATAACACATTTTTTGAGAACATTGTAAAAGCAAAATTGGCAGCTATACAGTGTAAAACATGAAACTTAGAAACAGGCCGAAACAGGCAGATTAGTCCACTGTCCTCTGTCCAGCATCTGTTTTGGCTTCCTTATATATACACTAGGGCTGGGAATTTAATGCGTTAATTAGATTAATGAATCACAGAAAAAAATAACGCTTTAATATTTTTAACGCAATTAACGCATATAGACATGTGACGTTACACTTTGTAGAGCTGCAGCAAGCTAGTAGAGCTGGGATACTCGGATCCTTTTTCGGATTCGACTCCCTTTGAGTCACTCAGTAAAGTA
>JBBPDB010014045.1:0-12806 GCA_037974465.1 Brachypetersius altus | reverse complement strand
AAGTGTGTGTGTGTGCGTGCATGAGGGAGGGCTTGTTTGTGTTTGTGTGTGTGTGTGTGTGTGTATGTATGGGCACGTACATATAAATACACACACACACACACACACACACAAGCATGCACACACACAGCCACGCACACACACACAAGCACGCACACACACTCACAAGCACGCCCACACATGCATGCAAACACACACAAGCACGCACACATAAGCACACACAAGCACACACTCACACACACAAGCACACACACAAGCACGCACACACACACACAAGAACACACAAGCACACACACACACAAGCACGCACACACACACAAGCACGCACACACACGCACAAGCATGCACACACACACACACAAGCATGCACACACACACAAGCACACACACACACACAAGCACACACTCACACACAAGCACGCACATACACACAAGAACACACTCACACACAAGCACACACTCACACACAAGCACACATACACACAAGCACACATAAAAGCACGCACACACACACACACAAGCATGCATTTATTTACAAAAAAATGAAAAGCCCTTCTAAACTGTTATATATGCTATGCATCACGTTTTCCAGTTTTGATCCCATTCCACTGATACATTTAAATTTGATAATCAGTAATCAGCTATTAATGTAATTTAATTATGTAATATAATTCTGTTAATGTAATTTAATCATATGTAATAAAATCAGTAATGTTATATATATTGTACTATATGTCATATTAGAATACATCATATAATACCAAAAAACATTGTCAGGAATGATTAATGACTTGTAGCTGTTTTACCTTCCACAAACAAGTGAGCGCTGGCTGTGGCCACCCCTGCTTCATTGACCGCGGTACAGGTGTACCTGCCCACGTCCTGTAACGTCACATAGTGGATCTGAAGACTCTGGTCTGGGTTAACCAAATACCTGATACCATTAGACAAGGTAAAAAGAACACTTACACATCATCAGGCAGTTTCACCATGACTGAGGCCTAACAATTTCACCGAACACCAAACTGCTCTAGATTAGACGTGGTGCAGGTAAGTGCGTAAAGTGTGTACGTCTCTGACCTGCCGTTGGGTAGTGACCCTTGCTCTCTGCTCCACTTCACCACGGGCAGGGGGTCTCCCTGTGCCTCGCAATAGAATTCAGCCGATTCGCCCAGACGCACAGAGACGTCCTGCGGCTCGCGCAGCAACAGCGGCCTCTCTGAGAAGGACATTAACAGGCGTTCACCATAAAGATCCGCTTTACTACATCGTTTGATACTAATAGTTTTCTACTGCAAAATTATACACCATCTAGCTGGCTGCAGTATGTTATATAGAAGTCTATTATAATATACTTCATTTATGAAAATTATAATGTTAGGTTTAAAGTAGGGCTACACGATATTAGGAAAACATGCGATATGTTGTTGAGTGTTGCGATATCACATGCAATAAGTGAGTACAAATTTTATAGTGTTTATAGCCTTTATAGTGTTCATGTTTCTCTGCTTTGAATTTGCTGGAAACAGACTCCAGATGCTGACTAGTCTATGTAGAAAAAAAATGAAATAACTTGTTTTTGTTTTTAAGAATTTACTTATACAGAGCATTTTAATGCCTCCCATTAAACATTTGAACCATCGAACACTGAAAATATTTGAAATCTTAAACAAATGTAAACATAGCTTAAATTATAGTTAGTTCTTCGCCAGAAAAAAATAGCAAAAGGAATATAACAGCAGCACAGAAGATGAAGAAACTGCTCAGTGATTTTTTTGCCCTCTTCTCTGTGACTCTGAGTGAAAAGTTTTGGAAAAACACCATTTATTGCAGTTCAGTCAGTCTTTTGTGATATGGATATTGTGCATGTTCATATGGCGATGACGGTGAATTTACGATTGAATAGATCTAGTTCTAAAATCTGATTTAAAGTCAGTGTGAGGCACTCAAAATACACATATGCATCTGCTGTGCCCCCAGCCGTGCTGGGCTACCCCCCATACCCCACCCTTTGCTCCCACTTTCATACTGACTTTTTCTCACTACCACACCTGTTCTGTGTTTCACTCTTTTTCTTAAACTCAGCCTGACCTGGAATCCAGCCTCCATTAACCATCATACCTACTGGCTAGTGTGTCTCTGTTTCCGTCTGTGTTTCTGGTATCAGTCTGAACGTTAAAGCATGGACACCTGCCTCCCTTAGTTTGAGGAAGGACCCGACAGACTCTGTTAAGGGGAATCCTGCCTGCACTCCCTAGACAGCATTATGACACTCCTCACCCAATGCCTCTTCTACAATCAATGATATTGACAAGTAGTTTGATACCTATTTGCTGCAGTAACAGCCTATATTCGATTAGGAAGCCCACAAGAACATTGGTGAGGTCCAGCGCTGATGTTGTTGTTGGAAACATCACTTGGGCCCCCTGGTGGTGCAGTGGGTAGCACTGTTTTCTCACACCTCCAGGGTTGGGGACCTGAATCGGGGTCCTGGGTTTGTGTGTGTGTGAAGTTGCATGTTCTCCTGGTGGTGGCGTGAGTTTCTCCCACAGTCCAAAGTCATGCACATGAGGTGAATTGGGGATTCTAAATTGCGTGTATGAGCGAATGTATGAGTGTATGATGCCACGTCCAAGGTGAGTCCTTGCCTTGTGCTCCTAGTAAGGATGAAGTGGTTGCAGGCAATGAATGAATGAAACCCCCCTTCAGTTTAACCATAAGAAGCTCCATTGCTTCAGACAAGACGGCTCCAAAGCTCAGGACTTTAACCCCCGCCATGGCAGTCTTGTGTGGCCATTCCAGAGGAAATTGTATTCTAGCAGACCTTTTCTGTGGAGATGTTTCAAGCTGTGTGTGTGTGTGTACTACTAACAACCCATTTTAGCAGTGGGTGCATTTTAAGGAAAATAAATTTGAGGATGAACACATAAGTGGTATTAATGTTGCAGGTATTAAAACCTGTTGTTGTGGAGAACTGAAATGAAAATCTAAGTCTAAAACGTGGTTGGTCCCATGTCCACCGAGCTCTGTACAGAGTTCCTCAAAATTCAACAATCATTTTTTAAAACAACTCACTGATCAATTTTCCACCAATAAAGCTTAAACACCTTATTTGCTTAACTCCGCCTTTATTTGTTTCTACCAATAATTACAAGATTAGTTGTCTCTAATTAATATTGTCTCATGTGTCCACATCTGGTCACCTAATATTTATCAAACAGACACGCCTCTATGTTAAAAAATGGGTGGAGTTCAACATCTCCAGTCTGGCCTTCACAGACACCTCCATGCCCCATCTGGCCTTTAAGGCCACCTTACATAGGAAAGCACTGTACCATCTTTAACTTAAGGGACTTTTGGGGGCTTTTCACCCCCCCCTACTGTACGGGGCATTTGATCTGACGATGCTTGAGTTTGACTCTAATTGTAGCGGATGTTACATTCAAACCCATATATTTCTCCCTTTGTAAAAAGTAGTCTATTCAAGTGTACTACGAGTACTTATTTTACACTAAAACTGAGGCAGTATACTTTTTATATACTATATTTTATACACTTAAGAATAGTATAGTGAAGTATACTTTACTTTTACTGTTAACTATAAAGAAAGTATACAACGTATAACTTAAAATTACCTTATAAAGTATATTTCAAATAAAGTAAACTTAAAAATGTCCAAAGAAGTATTAAATTTGTATACTTTCTAGGACCAAGTACATGGTCCCTAAACTTGCTATACTCAAACATATTTAATAAATAAACCTTTTGCTAAGGGCTACCATGCTAATCACCATCGATCAGTAAAACACTTGTGGAAGCATTGTTTTGTTATGATTATAATGAATAATAGTAAAAGTACTTTTTTAAAAATTGTGTATTTTATCATATTGTTTTTGGTCCCCACTATAAAACCTTAAATTTTAAAAGAACATGTGTTACATGGGTTTTATGGAAGTTAATGTGGTGTTGTTGGACATGAGTTATTGCATTTACTGTCCTTAGACAGATCTATGTGACATGTTAAAACGTGTTGTCTACATATTGCTTGATACTACATTAGATTTCTTCGCCTCCAAAACACACAAAGTGCTGTGATACGTCTTACCTAAAACAGACAGCATGGCTGCGTTGCTTTCTTTGTCTCCAATAATGTTTGAGGCCACACACACGTAAACTCCAGAGTCCTGCTTCCGAGCGGGAGCAATGATCAGCTTCCCACTGAGCACCTAATCGTTCAACAAAGAAAAGAGTGCGGTACATTATAATACAACGTTTATTGCTCCCATTCACTTTCATTATAGTCCACTGAGCGGAATACTTTTTGTGTTTCTTGCAGATCTACTATGTAACAGCGCCCTCTACTGATACATCCTGCAAATAGACAGGGCATAAGCTATTATTCTCTCTACTACACTCTTCCATATTCTACAACTAATCTGTTATACTGAAATAAAAACAGACACAGATCTAAATGAGTGCATTCAATTGAGTAAATGATCTAAATCAGGGGTCCCCGACCTGTAGCAGTACATTTTTGTTATCATTTTAAAATATTTAAAATATTTTTAATAATGTAAATATAATATAGCAGCAATGTAAGTAAAGTAAAAATAATTTTAAAAACAATTTTAATTATTTCTGGGGTCATTTTGCCCCTGGCCGCACAGAAAGAATTAAAAAATGTTTCAAAAGTTTTTTGTTTTTTTTTAACTTTACTTACATACTTACAAATTATATTTGGATTATTAAAGAAATATTTTGTATATTATTATACTCTCAGTCTTAGGCACTGTCTGTGAGCCTCCATGCCCAAGAAGAGAAGAAACATCACACAAACCAACAAAGACAAAAAAACAAGTATGTAATCCTAAGTATGAGTAAAACATCCATATCTTTGATTACAGGATCAAATATCTAATAGAAATCCCATTCTACCTGTATGTATATCCACATACAGTGTTCTTACGTATACATATATCTACTCTGTACATATATACATACCTACATATAGCTGTCTAGGTTTACATCAACATATTTATACATCTACTGTACTTATTTTCTTATAGGATTATAAACTGTAATAGTCTAATTATATATTATCCTCTTAAATATTTAATAAAAGCAAGTCCGTGGTAAAATTGTCTTGCATGAAACCGTCCCGTGGTGCGAAACAAGCTGGGGACCCCGATCTAAAGGCTTACAGTGTAGTGCTCGTCTGTGGTGTTGATGTGGACGCCGTCTTTCCTCCAGGAGATGTTGGGTTCGGGTTGTCCTACAGGTGGGCTGCAGTTCATCACCGCCACCTCACCCACGGCCACCTCCACATCACTGGGCTGCACGCGGAACTCATCACGCAGCGCTGCAAAGCAAAACAACCTCCTCAGTGGCTTTTAGAGTCACTGCACCTGTGATGCGTCTACATCACAAACAGAACGTTTCTTTGAAGCAGTGCCATAGAAGATACAATAAGGTAAAACTTTATTAGTCCCACAAGTGAGAACTTTCCCAAATGAAGAAGAAATACAACTTCTAAAAGTCTTACACTGCCAGAAACAAGTCTTATGTGGCACAAACAAATAATCTAAAAACATAAATATACATATATATTTACATTTTTTTCAATATATATGTGTATTGAAAAACACAGATGTATAAATCTGTATATGTAAACCTATATAGGTATATGTATATATGTACGGGGTGGATAAATGAATATGTAAGAACACTGTGGCAGGTAGAAGTGTTTAGATATTTTATCCTGTACTCAAATATAAGGATGTGTCACTCATACTTAGAATTATATATTTATTTCTCTCTCTCTCTTTCTCTCTGTCTCTCTATCTCTGTCGCTCTCTCTCTCATTCTCTCTCTCCCTCTCTCTCTCTCTCTCTCTCTTTCTCTCTCTTTCTCTCTCTCTCTCTATCTCTGTCGCTCTCTCTCTCATTCTCTCTCTCCCTCTCTCTCTCTCTCTCTCTCTCTCTCTTTCTCTCTCTCTCTCTCTGTCTCTCTCTCTCTTTCTTTCTCTCTGTCTCTCTCTCTCTCTTTTTTTCTCTCTGTCTCTCTATCTCTGTCTTTCTATCTCTCTCTTTCTCTCTCTCCCTCTCTCTCTCTTTCTTTCTCTCTGTCTCTCTCTCTCTCCCGCTCTCTCTTTCTGTCTCTCTCTTCATGTGAGTCTTTAAATGTGAGGCGTTTTTAAAATATTTTTATTCCTATTAATTATATGTCTGTGTAATTCTGAAACATGCTTTGTTTATCATTTTTATCTTTTTTGGAATCTCAATTTCTTACGGTGCAGGGTACAAATATGGTGCTCTATTTAGACCCTATCTGTTTCTTTTACCAGGTTAAAGTTGTAGGTAGAAGCCAGAAGTCAAACTAGTTACAATGAGGCTCAAAAACATTTAAAAATACAGTCAAATACAGGCCTGGCAATAGGGCACACAGCATTCTACACAAAACTGATGTAAAATTCACTGGAAAAAAGAAAGAGCTGCTGGATTTACGACCCATCTCTGCCTTCCTGCAGCAGTGGACATCACTCTGGTGTCTCGGCCGGATGTGTGCTGTGGAATGCGGTGAACAGGAGTGTGTTTGAGCTGCAAACACAGCGTCCTGCTTCGGCTCAATTAGTGCACTGTTTGCTCCGGGGAGGGGGGCAAACTTTGACATCTGACTCCAGCTAATCTTCAGAGGCTTCCGCGCTCTGGCCACCTCTGACCTTCAGTTTTAATGCCCTGTTAAGTAGTAAGTGATACTTCTTCACTGCATCGATTTCTGTCTGTCTCAATTAGGCAGATGAGCATGGAGGAGGACTAACAGCACGAACAGCACTAATGTACAGCCACCTCAGAGACAGGAGGGCTGAGAGCGACGATCAGAACACGATTAGTTGATTCCTCCATCCTTTCTTAATCATACCGGTGCTTAATCTGTCGCTTTAGATCCTCAGTTCGGCTGTTGAAGGCCCAACGGCTGTGTCTACTTAGACTGGACAAATTTCTGTTCAACCAAAGCTGAATATATGAAAATGACAAATTTCTGGTTTGTTTCTAAAATCACTAGGCTCAGCCAGATTGTAACAAACTCCTGAAGGATTAATTTATAGGAGAAAGGCATTCTTGACTCTAATTTAGGTTGATCTGGATAAATATTAGTCATTAGTCATTTTGGAGCGTTTTAATGACAGGTCAGTGTTTTCCTCTTTTAGTTCTTTTTCAGGTTCAATTACAATATGCTACTGATGAGGCAGATCTATATTACTTTTATTACTTTTAATAAAAAGTCTAAATGATAAAATATGGCTTTAAACTTTTCTTCTTTTTCTTCTTCTTATTGTTATTATTCATTTAGTCATCCTAAATTTTACTACACAGCAACTACAATAAATTATTCAGTTATTATGAGCCTAATATGTAAAGTTTTAGTCATTAGAATGAGAAATTGAGATGGGAGCTCACATTTGGGCCCTTAGAGGTTATACGGTTAAGTCAAGCATGAAGCATCACCTGCTATATGCAGAGAGGCGTTCCTGCTGGTTGCGCTGCCAGCACTGTTTCGGGCGACGCAGGCGTAGACTGCTTCATGCGACTGACTCTTCCTCCCAGGGGCCACGCTGAGGAAGAACAGGCTGCCCCCGGGAAGAACGATGGGCCGGGATTGCCCATCCATCTTCTCCGGGTCCAGGGGGACGCCATTGCGGAGCCACTGGATGGACGGTTCGGGGTTTCCCTCAACGCGGCAGGACAGTGTGGCAGGACTGCCCACCCGCACCACCACATCAGAGGGGTGGTGCACTATTCGGGGGGCCCCTTCATCTGGACGTAGCCTGGTACCTGAAAAACATGGAAAGACAATAAGAATGTGGGTTCAAATGCACAATAAAGATACACCCAAACTGTGTGACGTTCCTCACATATATAAAATACTGTCACATACAGATGGCGGACGAGTGGTTAGGGCTCTGTGATCAGAAGGTTGTGGGTTTGAATCCCAGGACTGCCACTGAGGTACCCTTGAGCAAGGTACCATCCCCACACACTGCTCACACTGTGGTGTGTTCACATATGACAAATGGACACTTTAAACTTACACTTTATTCAAAAAATGAAAGAAACCGTGGTAAAGCACAGTTTCTCATTCTGTAAAGCTCGTTCAACCAAAAGCTGCAACACAAAAATGCACCTTTGGGTGGAGCACTGATAGGTCAGTTACAGGAATAGTTCAGTCAATAATGCAAATATTGAAAGACAAAAGCGCTAATTAAAAGGATCATATTATTCTATCTGTACACTACAGTTTCCACTTTCCTTGTTATTAGTATGTACGGTTGAACAATGCTTTTAACCTGTAGGCCCTTGAGCCCTGAACTCCTCAGATCGTACCTGTAAAGTGACTTTCAGTGACTATTTTGATAGTAATGCATAATATATGTGGTTATGAGGGCAAAGAAAGCCAGTGTGGAGACAAATCCTTAGGGTATACAGAGTTAAATGTATGCATGTTACACCAATGGATCTCTATTTTAACCCAATACCAAGTAATGCTAGTATTCTGAAACCAATACTGATACTTATTATCCATGAAACAATTCGATCACTCCGTCAATCCCACTCCACAAGTCTGCACCACCCTAATGAAGACCTGGATGCAGTTAAAGCTGGTTGTTTTGCTAATTTACAGAAATGTTTCAGGCTTTTTGGGTGACTGTTGTGTTTTTGTGTAGCAACATATAAGTTAAATGGAAAATTGTGTATTTTTTGAGGAATTATTACTTCACAGAAAACACTTATTTCTGATATTTACATGTGAGGATTGACCCTCAGAGAGAAACAACGCAATTGGAATATCAACCCATCAGTCAATATTGACACATTTGAATGTTTAGTATGTTTTCTATCGATTTGATGAATAACTTTTGCTTTAACTTTGCTTTAATGTTCGCATTTTTCAACATTATCTCTGTTTACCACATCTGTGGCATTCCATGTCTCTGCATTAAGAAAAAAAAGACTTGTTTTCTAAAGCATATGCCCATTGGCTTCTATTGTGTCTTTCGAGGCAGAAGGCTGAAAATGATCGAGTCTTTAACGTTTAAGTGAATGCTATTCATTAGATATATAGAGAGAACACAAGTGTGTCGTTATGGTCAGTATGTGTGTGGAACAAAGAATTAAACCATCCTTGCTAAATATAGGTACTAAAGATATACAGTTCTTCTTCCTTTAAACACCAGGATGTCATCTGGACCACAGCTCAGAGGACAGCACCGTGCGAACAATACTTCCAACTTAAACAAACAGTGCCTATTCTTGGATGGCACAGGAACCCTGTCGCTTGACATGGCCGGCCGTTGAAGAGCAGTTGGTGAGCAAAATGGGAAAAACCTGGGGTTTCCTGTGTGGAGTGGGAATCTATGAGTCTTTGGGTGTTTTTCAGCATGTATGAGGAACAAAAGGCCTTCGCTAACAAACACAATCAGGCACCAACAGGACATCCGTCACCTGTGCGCCTACTCTAACATAGACACTGACTCAGCCACCACTCTTACTGGCCTACTTACAAAGGCCCCTTTATGCACTCCTGCCAAAACACGCCAATCACATCATCAAGGGAGGGACAGCCTTGAAACAAAAGCAACACACACTTAACTGAAGTTTGTCGGATGCCCCTGGTGGTGAGCTGCTGGTGGAGAGACAAACGTTTATTGTGGCAGAGTAAACAAATGTGTATTGTTGGGTCCCATACACTCTCAAAATGAAAAGGGCCCAAAAGTTCTTTGTAGTGATCTCATAAAGAAATCACTGAGGAACCTTCAAACGGTTGATCCTTTAAAGAACCGCTTTTATATATGAGTGTTAACGAATGGGCTTAAAAAAGCACACAGTGGAAAGTTTCTCAAGATGTTTACTAGGACCAGAGATCCAGCCAGAAACTACATAGAACCACTCTTGACAGTACTCACAGTACAGCGGGACTGCACTCCTGACTTTACGCTTACACAAGATGGTCAAAGGGGTCGAGTGATTCCAGTTCAGAGCTCTCAGGCTGCACAAGGCGGCGTGTTGATCGGATTGAGATATTCGCATTCTTGGCAAAACTGTCATCACGTATCAAAATGTTGCTATTGTCTCATGCACGGCAATTTCCTGAAAAGGCGGAAACGGACGGTCTATAACTCTTCGGACCATTTTATGGGTCGGAGGAATTTCACGAAAACAATGGAAAGCAACGGAGAGTGAGTGGTTACAGTTTACAGTGGGCTGAGAAGGTCCAGACGAGATCTGCTTACTTCCAATACTAAAAAAGCACACTGTTGTTGTGCCTACTCATACATTTGCATACATTTTCCAGATCAGTTCCATGTCACTTCATACATGTCTCTTAGATCTCCCTAGAGAGCACTATTCAGCAGGTGGCCTGCCAGAATAAATGAACGGACGCTTCATAAAAAGACACAGACTTAAAAATAGGTCTATTATTGCTTCCACTGACTGCACTTGGTGAAATAAACAGTTTAAAAAAGATACTTTCATTTTAACAAGCTCTATATATAGTTCGCAAAATATATATAGTATGTATACTACTATTATTCATGCATACAAAGTATTAAAGTATACTGTTATAAAGTATATTATAACTATAGTGTTATAAAGTAAATTATAACTATAGTATTATAAAGTATGTTAAAACTATAGTATTATAAAGTATGTTAAAACTATAGTATTATTAAGTGAATTATAACTACAGTATTATGAAGTATGCATGTATAATAGTACTATAGTATAATAAAGTATTATATAACTATAACTATATTATTATAAAGCATATTATAACTAAAGGATTGTAAAGTATGTATATATGACTGTACTATAGAACTACAGTCATTCCATATTGTAACATCAAAACACAGAATCCGTTCATCAGTCCTTTGTTTTATAGATGCTTTTCCATATAACTTTAATTATTGTTTTTATTTATTGGTACATAATAAAACCAAGCCATGATCATACCATTCCCACTACAGCGAAACAAGAAAGGTCCTAAAAACTACACGAGCAGTAGAAGAAGGACACATCAAGCTCTCCTTACCTTGAGGATTACAGACTACCATATAAATCCAACAGATGGAGAAAACGAGCTCTCTTCTCATCCTGTATCACGAGCTTTTATAGAAAACCATTTAACATCGTTACAGCAGCTGGTACTGATATAAAATGTATAAAGGGTATAAAAAGGCAGGGAAAGTGTACTACTGGTGAGTTTAGGCTTCTCTCTCAGTCTCTTAGGTTAAACGAAGCGCCATCCGGATTCAGGACACTCCCCGGTGGACTCGGGACTACCACGTTCATTTTTTATCCCACCCGTTTTCTGACAAGCCACGCCCCCTGCTCTAGGATTGCCGGGGAACGCCCCGCCCACTCTGATGTCAGTCAAAGCTTCAAGGCGGGGCTTGAATACACTTAATTGAAATACCTCAGGGCATGTCAGTACTCTCACATTCACACTATATGGACAAAAGTATTGGGACAGGGCTTTATTTTTTTAATTCAGGTGGCCCCTTACTTCCAGTGAACAACCAGTAATAACTTCAGCTGATCAAGAGATTTTAGACAACACAGTGCTTCCAACTTTGTGAAACCAGTTTGAGGAAGCAACTTTTTTATTCCAGCCTGTGTCCCAGGGAACAAAGTGAGCTCCATAAAGACATGCTGGAGGAGTTCAGTGTGGAAGAACTTGACTGGTCCACACAGAGTCCTGACCTCAATCCCATCCAACACCTTTGGGATGAACTGAAATGGAGATTGTGAGCCAGACCTTCTCGTCCAGCACCAGTGCCTGAGCTCATAAATGCTCTACAGAATGAATGGACACAAATTCCTACAGAAACTCAATTTTAAAGTCTATGTATTTGGATGCAATGTCATTAAAGTCCCTGTTGGTGTAATGGTCAAGCGTCCCAATACATTTGTCAATATAGTGTACTTTCGGTGGATTGAACTTACCTTTCGCTAAATGCTAAACTGGTACCTCAGTATTGTCATTTTCCCATTTTTGCACAGGTGGCCTTTTCAACACTGCAGAATCAGGCAGCAAGCTTCCTGAGAGACTTACTGCAGCAGGACACTACGTACCAGGAGCAATTTCCCATTCCTCTGAGTGAGACTGATGATGGGAAAAGGTGAGACTGAGACGCCCGATTAACCTAAAAATACCTGTAATGCTGTTCGTCGCTCTGGACTGTAATTACACCATTATTTTGAAGGTACTGTGTGATCTCCATTGAACTGGCATCCTTCTACCCACAACACAACATGGTTCAGTGGTGGGAAGGAATGAGCACAGTCATCAAGACCCTGCAGGGAGAGAGGCTGCCCTTAACTGACATTCAGCTTCACGAACAGTTTAAGAACACGTTTGGCTATGCAGAAGCCATAAAGTGCAAGGTGATGCTTGAGTCAATGAGTCTGATTGAGCTGATCTCAGATATTTTATTGAAAACAATGCACCTTCAGATCAGCTACACTTTATTTATTAATCACATACACCTGATTATAACATACAGATGTTCTTGAAGGCTTGAACTAAATCCGATGAATTAAATTAGGAGTCTGTAAAAACTCTGATCAGTGTATTGCAGTGTATGGCAAATTCACTGTAAAATATTAAATGTAAAGGTAATATGTATTGGCCTGTTTCAGTATACAGCTGTATACAGTATACAGTATACAGCAATGTGTGTGTGTGTGTGTGTGTGTGTGTGTGTGTGTGTGTGTGTGTGTGTGTGTGTGTGTGTGTGTGTGTGTGTG
>JBBPDB010013957.1:0-12810 GCA_037974465.1 Brachypetersius altus | reverse complement strand
ATTCAACACTCAAACAAGACTAGAAATAATAAAAGAGCACAATAACAAAAGCGGCTCTGACAGAAAAACTCTCCGCCAGTTCAAATCCATGGAGGCGGTTTTGGGACGACTTTGGTACCAGCACAGTACAGTCTAGAGCCCAATACAACTTCAGTACCAGCACAGTACCGTCTAGAACCCAATACAACTTCAGTACCAGCACAGTACCGTCTAGAACCCAATACAACTTCAGTTCAGTTTAGATACAGAACGGTTCTGTTGAGCTGTGGAAAAGCACCTTTAGACTAGAAAGCAAAGCCTCACAGCACCCGATGATACTCAGCTTCCTCCAGGAGTTTCCGTTGCGGATGCTGGAGGGAACAGCAGATTTACCAGAAAAATTTAAAGCACTCCAGCGGTGGATCAGACAGCAACACCAAACGAGAAGCTCAGAGAAACAGAGCGTTTAATGGTCCAATGAGAGCTTGTGCTCATCCAGCAGTCCAATGGGAAGCAGCTTGTTCCAAGAGGAGAGGGCAGAACGGTCCAATCACACAGCAGTTTGATCCAGTGGGCGGAGACAGTGGCGTGACTGTGAAGTCATGCTTTGTAGTCCAGCTCGGCGTTCATCTTGGTGTACATCTCGTAGATGGCGTCTATGGTGGCCGTGAAGTTGACCAGGAACTGACGTACTTTTTCCAGGCAGTCCTCCTCTTTGACCTCCCGCCCTTTCGAGAGGGCTTTGAGGAAGTCCGACTTGTATGGAGCTGCGTACAGCGCTGCCTGGAGGACAGAAACAGAATCGCAACAGAACTTTGTGTAGATTTCACAATAAAGCGGTTTAGAATATGATTCTAGGCAATAAAGCCCTGAAACAAGTTAGATGCTCTGCTTCATAGTTGCAGCAATCGTGGTCCAAAAGTGTAGCATGAAAGTGTTAGTGAGTCTGATGAAAGCTCTTACTTTAAAGAGTTTCTGCACCAGCCAGCCGTGGTATTTCTTCAGGGCAATTTCATAAGCCTTGGTGACATTGACCCTGATCAGGTTGGGGTTGTTCTCGTCCCTGTCGCCGTCCGCTATACTCTGCAGGAGCACCTGAATAAACCGCAGACCCCTGAAACGACCATCAAAACCATCATACTCTGTTCACTTATTCAGGTGACTTAGGGTCAGTTTCCTAGACAAGGATTAAGTCTAGTCTTGCATTACCTTTTCCTTTTCAATGGAAATTCTTTATTCACTGCACTACATAATCCAGGACTAGGCTTATCCCTGTCCGGGAAAGCGACCCTTAAAGAAACAATGATTTAGAGAATATAATAATTCTGCAACTGACTGTCTGCAGAAACAGCACTTTAACCATAATGGGTGGGGCTAAACTGCCTTAGGCGGAATGGGTGGGGCTAAGGTGTTTTAGGTTGAAGGGGTTGGGCTACGGTGTTTTAGGCTGAAGGGGCAGGGCTAACCAGCTTTAGGCTGAATGGGGGGGCTAAAGTGTTTTAGGCTGAAAGGGTGGGGCTAACCTGCTTTAGGTTGAATGGGCGGGGTTAACCTGCTTTAGACTGAAGGGGTGTGGCTTAGACTGAATATGTAAAACTGCTGTAGTTGGAAATGTGTTCATGGGCAGAAAGGTAAACACCATATTCCAGAAATATATTATATCCAGTATCTGCGCCCTTTAATAAGCAGCACTATTTTGTTTCACCTTTTGAGCCACATGAGGGCGAGTGTTGCTCCGACTTTAGGCCACTCTGCTCCGTGCATCTCCTTCTCCGCCTCCAGGATCTGCTGCAGGGTCTTGAAGCGGCCCGGGTTGCTGTCGTACACAGCCTTGATTTTCTGAGGGCAGAGTTCAGGAATTTAAGTGCAGTTACTTGGCATGAATGTTTTTGGTTTGGTCAGTTCAGGCAACTTAGAGCAGTGGTCCGGAACCCTCCTCCTGGAGATCTACTTTCCTGCCAAGATCAGATCCAACCTTGTGGTCGAGTCACCTTCATAATGTATGGGGAGAGAGAGCGAAGGGGTGAGTCCCCTTAAAAGTGTGTAGTGTAGAGAGCGTCTAAGAGCAAGTACTGTTAAGTCATGGCTATAGTGGCAGGAAAGGGACAAAATGTGGAGCAACAAATCAGTTTGGGGGGCTAAAGACACAGCAGACTCATAAATGACTTCAAGACACTAAAGCTCCGGTCAGTTCTATAAGGCTTCTGTTACTGTTTGCTGTGGTTTAGTTTTCACACCAGTTTTCAGGTGAGACTGGTTCTCTCCACTTGTTTTCAGTCATCTTTACTCATAAATGTCTTGGTAAGAGTCAGTGAGTTTACCCCCCTCCCCCTTCCGTGGTTCAGGGGTAAAACACAGCTCTGAACGAAGAGAGGCACCAGTTTGATACCCCACTGTGAACAGAGGATTTTTAACCACACGTTTTTTGGATCCAGTGTCTGAGTGTCCAATCCTGGATTTATAGCAATCACACTTCACACCTTCTTTTGGAAATACAGTCTCGCACCACACTTACCGTTATGTTGCCTGAGATATCAGCCTTAACGGGAGCGAATACAGTGGAGCCGAGACAATCTGAAACAGAGAAAAAACGAAATCAGAATCCTGACCCACGGCACGTGATGCCTAAGAGAATACTGTGTTCTGAACAGGAAGACACATTCTCAACACTGACATCTATGGCTGAGCAACATATAGCATACAGACATATTAAGATGGATAATATTATTATCAAAAGATGGTTTTATATGGGTATAAGTAATAGGGAGCAGTGCTCTGCTCTTCACCAACACATATTTATTCATCAGAACATTTATAGCGTCGCTCCTCCCTTTATTATATAATAAACACAGTTTACATCTTCATTTCTGTGGGAGCTATAAGAGTACTGGGCCGATGTGGCGATCCATACCGATTCCGATATTTTTACTACAATATCAGTATTATTTTTGTTGAAACTGTGCTGTTCGTTCGTAAGGTTACATTACAGAGAATAAATAAACTTCTAAGCACTTATTAGAAGAGCCAAAAATGTACACAACTACACTGAATTTAAAGGCATTCCAAAGTAATTTATTTATGTCGCATTTCACAAAAAAGTAGCAGCAACAGCTGAAAAAAATGGTAAATATCAAAAACACAAGAAAAACACAACGATGCCGGGGCTGGTTTTTAATCCCAGTCCAGCCCTGCTCTGCTCTAGACACACAAACAGCAGAGAGATCTGCAGAACCTGCAAGTCGGTGTTAAAGTACAGTAACAGAACTGGCGCTCTGCATTTGAAACGGCTCCGCTAGCTAACATGGCTAATGCTAGCACTGCAGAGAGCGGCTGAAGTGCTGAAGCTGTCGGACACAGGACTTGTTTGGTACAAAACGGAACCAATTCCATATTACAGATGTAGAAAGACCTTTCTGGGGCACAAACACAGCTACAGTGTTTGGGTGCGCAACGCTAATTTCCCCGTATAGAATGTTGCGTCACATTAGTTCCACTTTTGGCACTCGTGTGTAAAAATCACATCGTCCTGAACTATAATTTCTAGTTTATCGAGTTAATTTGGAGGTGGGCTATTTATAAAATCAGTAAATAGCCCGCCTCCATGCGCATTATATACACACACACACACACACACACACACACACACACACACACACACACACACACACACACACACACACACACACATACATACATATACATACGAAGTAGCGTGCAAGTCTTATGCATCTATGCAAACTGTTTGAAACCATTTATATCAGGGATGGGTTTCTTTCTGCCAGCAAAAATAAAAGTGAACATTAGAATAGATTTAATATTTTGTGAGCTTTCTGCTTGATGCCTCCAGTCGTGTAGGTTTATAAAAGCAAGACACTTAATTTAATCTACTGAAGTAAAAAAGAGCTAACCAAGTATTTGATGGCAGCTTCAAGTAATCCTGCGCTTCCATGAGGAAAGAGGTCTGGAAGTAGTTAAGAGAACACTTGGCCATACATAAACTGTTTACGGAGATCTGTTTCTTCGACAGTGATGTAACCCGAATCCTAGCCTCAGTAAACTATTCCAACACAGTTGTAAAATCTATCAACACAACTAAGAAATAATGACAGTAAAAAAATTGTTCAGAAGCCGTGATAATGGGCAAAAAGTTGCCAAACAATGCAACACAAATGGAACATTTGCGTTTAGATAAGCGTAGCACCTCACTCATATGGCATGTTACTGTGCATTCATCCACCGCACGCCACATGATTGTCATAATATCAAAATGTTATATGTAGAGACCTACAAATGTTAACTTCGAGAACCCCCTTCATTTGTATTTACTGCAATATTAGTGCAATACTAGCAACACTAGCTTAACACTACCGCTTAGTAGTAGACAGCTTTTAAGTTTAATTTTCTCTCTATATAAACACACATACATCTTATACATATATGAATATTTCAATAATATTTTTTAATGGTTATTGCATATGCTATGTTATAGTGTAAAAAGACCTTACTGAGTAGCAAAGCTCTCCAAATCAAACTGCAGATTAAACACAACTTTTGTTTTGCACGTAGAAGAGATTTTTGGATATGGACTTTGGTGTCATTACTCTTGTGTGTAAAGCTTTACTTTGCTGAGAAGAAAAAACACTTCCCATTTGCAGACTGGAATCTTTCAACTAAAAGCAAATGTAATTTGTTAGAAAACTTTCATATAATTAAATAAATAACTATGCAATTACATTTAAGTAGTATAGCAAAACAAAAATAACTCCAATAAACACAAACTGAAATTCTGGATACCTTCCAAACGACACAAAGATCAAGTTTTGCCCAAACTACCCTCAGCTGCAGGGCTCTGTCCGGTGCTGCTATTTTTAATCCCCTTGCGTGTGGCTAATAGAGTGTCGGTGCCTGTGGTGGAATCTAGCAGGGATCCGTGGCTCTGAGGGCTCGGCTCCAGCTGATGCAGTTTCACAGCTTCATGATGACAACATTTAGATTAAGGACACTTAAGCCACTCTTCACGCAATCATTCACCTTCCTTCTGCACAGACCATAAATATAGTATACACATATTTCCCCTCAAAAAAATTACTAAATTAGTGGGGAGGTGGGTTTAACATGACAGATTCATTTACTACATTTTATGGTGTTTATGTTGCTCATGCACTGCCACTGTCTATATTTGCAGAGTCTACGTGTGTGATCTACAGTGTGTTAAATTAGTGTCAGTTTGCTGAAGCTGCAACACTTTCATTTTATTACTGAAAGATGATATCAAGGAAGCCCTTGCCTGCATCCAGACCACGACTGAAAGTGGTTTAGGAATGGGGTGCAAGTCCTAAACCTATTTCTGTCATTTTACCATAATATTTATAGATAATACCATAATCCATAACACACTTGTTTAGTGAATTACATTCTATTCAACTGAGAATGAGAAAATACAGCAAACCAAAAATAATATTTCCCACCACAAAAAAATTCACACAACTAATCAATGTAAAATATCCTCTCTTCTAAAGCTTCAAACTTACCCTTGAACTATTTCCCTGCTTTTTCCAGACAGTTATGGGCCAAAAAGAATGTGAAATAAAAGACTTGACATGCTATGTGTATAAGTTTGAATAAGTTCTGTTAGTACTGTACATACATCAAAATTAGATGACAAAAAAAACAGGCTGTTTTGATTTCTTTGTTTATGTGACGTCCTGCAAACCAGTATATTCATGTCACACAAGGAGTGCTTCAGCCTAGACTGTTTTTAGACAGACAATGAGAAGGAGATCATTTACATATTTGAGTCTTTAAGACACAATAACAAAAACAGCATGTTTAAAAGATTCAGAAGGTAAAAAAAATATCTGCACTGTTCCACACAAATTGCGACTTCAGGAGAAATAAAGTACAAAAAATTATAATATGGCATTACTATCAGTAGAGGCTTACAGTTATAAAATCGTGAATGTCTCTGCCAGACAAGTCTGCCCATCTCTGCTATAAACCCTGATCCATTTTGAGCCTGACATATAACCTGTAAAATTAAATGGCCGGTGAAGGAGAGGAGGGTACATGATAAAACAAAGGGTTGTGGTGTGAGATAAAAAGTGAACTATATATAAAACTTGGAGGGAAGGAAAATAAACCAGACACTGATGGTACTGCTGCAACTATACTGATTAAAACAAACATCTTATTGAGGTCTTTTATCTCCTTCCACTCCCTGCTTCTTAAAATCCCATAAAATCAATTTTATAAATAGGGCAGACTCATCCTGAGGTTTATCTGGAGTGGAAAAAGACCAACAGTCTAGAATTTAGTTTATAGGTTTAGAATGGGTGTAAAAATCATTTGTAAATAGTTCCCAGACAAAATTAAACAAGAGGAGACTGGCCTGCATATTTTTTATCTTATTCATTAATCAGTTTTAATGTGAAATACTGCACTTTCAGCTGCGTTTCTTGCATGAACGGTGCTATTCAAATACATTTCATTTTTATTACTATAAAAAAAAATCTAACAAATGCTCTGGATCCTCATAACCATACTTCAGAGAATGTGTAACTATCAATGTTGATCATTATTTTCTGCTTCCAAAATATACTGTGCTGTTGGGAGGAAGTGAGAACTGTGATTAATGAGATCCCACATTTAGAGATTCTTTTTGGTGATCTTGCTGAAAGGGGTATAAATTTGTTCACCAATCTTTTAGCCCCTGTCAAAAAATGCCCAACTAAAAATGAATGGCTGCAGACCCTCCAAGATAGCTACAGAGATCTAGGGCTTGAAAGGGTTGACTTATCTCAAGACTGCAAGAAGAAAAACGGGAAAGATACTGTGAAAAGAAGTGATTATGTAAACGTCCTGACACACGAACACGGACTGTCTTGTTTACTGTATTCGTAACTCTGGTTACTTATCCTTAGTGTCTTACTGTTGTTCAGTTTAAACGAGAAAGATAAATAAAGCAAAAGAAAAACAGACGTGTCTGAAGCTGATGGGTTCCAATCTAGATCTAAGAAGTGTCCCATCTGTCTGTAATTCATCACGGGTAGATGCATGCCAGCCAAGCCACAGAGATGGCAAAGGCATGAGGTAATGGCACTATGGAATAGAGACCATAAGATACTTAGATAAGTGTGTGTGTGTGTGTGTGTGTGTGTATGTGTGTGTGTGTGTGTGTGTGAAAGAGCTTTTTTTTGTTGTCTTGTCTTTATTTAACAACTCTTTGTTCAACTGTTCTAATCCATGGTTAGTTCAAAATGTATACAATAGAAGAGACTTCACTTAATTATCCCCTCTACAAACATTAACTACACACACATAAATTCAAAAGCTGGAATTAGACCTGGTGATCAACTGCAGTATAAAAAATTGCAATTAACAATCGGAATCAGTTTTGTTTAGTGAAAACAACAATTAAAGCACAAGCCTATGGCCAAATTGGATCATTTGTTTTGTTTCCTAGATAATGATCCTCAATAGTGTTCAAGTGACGACATACACAGAACGAGCAGAAATAAGCAGTACTTACAGCTGCCCACTGAAGGTGATTCATACAAAACTGTACAGCCATACACTATATAGCATGGGGCTGAAATCAGAACTTGTGTTTTGATTTGCACATTTTCCACATGTTTTCTTTTTACATGTATTTGCCTCAACCTGACAACTGATGAACACACATTTGTTGCAACGAATTACTAACTGTGTGATCACTAAAAACTACTGAAAATAATTGATTAATTCAGATCAGCTCTAATAATAGTGATCAGACGATGATGTAATTACAGCATGTTTGGAACATTAGCTCTGCTCTCCAGTAAGACAATGAGGTCGACAATGCGGCAGTTCTGCAATATCTACATTTTCAACCAAACAAATGCAGAGAACCACTGGATGTTAAGATGAAGTTCCATCATCCAGACTCAGTGCATGATGGAGAAGCATGTTACAATTTGGGAAGTGTTCAATATACACATTAGAAGAGTAAACACAAAGCAGCAGCAAGTCTAAAATTTGTACCCAAATGGGACTAAAATGATCAGACCATCACTTTATTGGAAACGGATGAAAAACCCTGACGTGGTCGGCCAACCAGGAAAAAATAAAATCACCAAGAAGCACTCGCAAAAAAGCAAATTACCCAAGGACCCCATGAGTCTGTCATCCTGTCAAAAGAGTGGAATATATCAGGAAGCAAGTAAACAGTTCTTGAAGCTGACGTGTTGGAAGCAGGAAAATGCACAAGCGTAAGGATCTGTGTACATCTGACAAGGACCAACACTTAACTACTCATTTAAAGGATGTTTGCCAACTTTAAAGAAGGCTTTACTCCAAGGTGCTAGTTCATATATTAAGATAGACATGACTATAGAACATAAAAAGTGAAATAGTGCCTCTCTCTCTGCATCCTGTGCAATGTCACACTTGTGGTGCAACACTAAGCAGCCTGGAAGCCTTACATCCCGTTAACTATCCTGTCTATTTATCGGGATGTTTTGATCATAACTTGCACTTTGTTGTATGTTGCTGTTTGTTGCACTGTGTTCATGTTCACAGTTGCTGATGACAATATACTAAATTTGAACCTTTTTCTCAGTGGGGAAGAATGAATTATTTTAGGGACTGTTTCAAATCAAAGCTCGTCATTTCTTTGCTGAGGAAGATTCTTGGCCTTTTAAACCCTGATCACCCCTAACCCCCACATCATAATGTGCTTTTATTATACATTCTACACTCCTTTAACTGGCACTCTCTGAATTGTTTCCAGTATGTTTTTCAAATGCAGTATCGGTCACTCAGGGTGTCCTTCAAGACCACCACACTATTCTTGATGCTGTTTATAAAGGAAACGTGCTCTCAGAGGTCCAGACGAACTTTATCATTTCCCCTCACCGCTGCTGCTGGGGTAATCTGAGCTCTACTGAGGGAAAAGGGCTTTATGGAGCATGAGGCTGAAAAGGGGGGGTATTTTATTTTGGTGAAGGAGGGGTGGAGGCAGGACATGAATAAGAGAAAGAAGGAAAGAAAAAAGAGAAGGAGAGGGGTAATGGGTGAGATTCCAACCAGCGATATGATATTGGTGATGTCATGCTGCCGGACTCAGATTTGGGTCATGGGGTTGGATGAAAAGGAAAAAGTGATAAGGCTAAAGGAGACAGAGCTGTCTGAAAATATGACAGCTGCTAATGTAAGTGGCACATCCAACTAACTTCCAAATAAAGAACTGACAGCTGGTCTTAGTAGAAATCGTTCACTTCTTGAAGCAAAAGCAACATTTATGATGCCAAAAGACTTTTAAGTTAATAAAAATACCTGTAAATGACACAAACAAACGTTGTTTTACGTCATATAGTGTTCTAGAGTAAGGGAAGAGGGGTGTGAGGTAACATTTCTTACACCTGGTTTATCCTGCCATGCTCTTTCAGTCTGTCAGTCTCAGCTTTCACACAGCCATTTAATTTACAGAGACGTGACTTCACTGCTGAAAAGCATGCGGGCCATATTTCAGAGCCTCTGCCACGCAGGCAGTAAATATGTCTGACATTAACGGCAGAGTTTTGTAAACATTTGGTGTGCTGATGATTCGATCGCTCTGCTGTAAAATATGAGTAAACCTCAGGAATGTGGTTTATTCTGGCTCAGCACTGCTTTATTTAATGGCCTTTATTTTCTCATATGACAAAGTTTAACACTGCCCTGACTCACCAGTATGATATATCTAACTTTATATCATATGTGAATTGCTTTTATTCTATAAAACTAAACAGTGCACATTTATAATATTACAAATTCTAAACATAGATCAAGCAGGCAATAATGAGTTAACTAGAGGAGTGTTGGTTAATAACAGTAAAAAGTCAGCCTTTGCATTTAAAACTTTCGTCATATCAGTCTTTTTGATCCTATTAGATCAATCAGTCTAAATATTTATTGATTACATCTATTTGATTGTCTATTTCATATCAGTCTTTTTTTTTACTTCAGCTAAGTAATGTGTGAGCTAATTAATTTTGTGAGCTGAGTTAGGCAAGTTATAGCAGTTGACAGGGACAGAAGCAACTGTAAACTTTATTTGATGATTCCATCTTGCTGAGATTAAGAGATACTGACACAGTGGCACTAAGCTGACTGAATCATTCACTTTTAAAACTTGGAGTGCAGCTGTCGATACAAATGATATTGCAGCATACAGATGTGAAAACATAGTTGGTTTAGACAGACAAGTTCTTCCTTGGTTTAGATCTTATTTGACAGACCACATCCCATGTCTTAGAGCATGAGGGGGGGTTCAAAGACAGAATAGTGAAATGCGGTGTCTCACTAAGCCCATTCAGTTTTCCCTTTATTTACATTGCTTGGGACATAATTTGCAAGAACAATGTTTGCATTTACTTTTATGCTGATGGCACAGAGCAAATTCAAATGAAAAATTGAATCAAAGGCAAAAAATACGATCATAAATTCTGATAGAACTGAAGTATTCTTGGTTTAAATGTTTTTCTGTGCAACCACAGGTAAGGAGCTTGATGTAATCCTGGATGCAGGTTTATCATGTACAATTTCAGCAACACATGACTGATTTTTTCACTTGAGAAACACATCCTGGAAAATTAGTTTTGATATTAGAATACTGAAACTTGTTACGACTGTGTGCCCTGCTGTCCCTCTAATTAGGCTCTAACAATTTAAGAATGTGGCAGCCCCCATTCTTACCAAGAAAAGAATGCCAACACACTCCCAGGACCACTTGGACTACTTTTATAGATCTTTAACATAGCATTTCCTGTAGTTTTGATCATATCACATTTTTAACTGTTATTGTTACTGAACAGAGTGAAAGGGGATAGAGCCACTCATTCTCATTCTTCTGGGAAACACCCTTGCACTCAGTAGATATTATACTTCATATTATATTATACTGTAATCATGCAGTTGTAGAAGAGGGTAAAAGTATCATACATGCTCATTAAAAGACCTTTACGAACCTACAAACAGAAATATTCAAGTAATTAACAGGAAATGATCAAGAACAGAGAAATGACCTTACCTGGCTTCTTTGGTTCAGGCATGTTTGTATTTCATATATCGACCTCTGTCGACTCCTTCTCTCTCAGTGGCTCTGTCAACTTTTCATTCTCCATCTCTTTTTATCCCCCCCCCCACCCCCTCACCACCCCCGCCCTCCTCACATCTTTTCATTTCTCAAGAAAGATAGGAGGGTGGGTGAGGAGAGAACGGAACGAGGGAGGGAAAGTGATAGAACGAGTGTCACTTGATATCCAAGTTGTCTATGGAAAGAAGAAGTGAAAGGAGGAAGGAGGGAGTGAGAGGTGAAGGAGGTTTAAAACGGCATCAGAGACTGTGACCCTGCAGTTAACCTGCTAATTACTTGTCGTGTTAAAAAGAGATCAGATTCATTAGGTAATGGGCTCAGATGCCGATTGATATATTGACAGGCTTGTTAACAGCAACATTGTATAACTTGCAGCTGTGTCTTCCCAATAAGAGGAAATAATGAACAGGTTCTCATTCAGAGTCACATTTCAGACTGTTTTAATTAGGTCTTTCCCCACAAGGCCTGCTACCACTTAAACAATTCCCTACAGCAACGCTAACATAATATTAATGAGAATGGGGCCTTTCAATTGACCCTTATCATTTGAAACCAAATATGAGCCATAGACTCACCAGAATAAAGTATTCCACAGGAAATCCTGCAATCAGACTCCTCCACCTGTCACCTGTCCTCCACCTAACCAGATGTACAATTTCTTATTGTAAAAATCATTAACATTATGTGCAATCTCTGTATATGTGCAATAATGTGTAATGTCTACTTATACCACTATTAAGTGTCATAACGAATTTGGTATAGAGAACAACTCCAAACCACTATTTGTAGTAAACTACATAAGCAGTAACTGATTTCTATTGTATTTATATCCACCCTTTTTATTTATAGTATTTTCAGGAGTGTTTTATTTCGACGTCTTTTCTTTGTGTCTCCGTTTGTCAATATGGACAGGGTCAAGTTTCAAAACCCACAATGCACTTTAAAAAGTAAAGTAAATTAAAGTGGTCCCTATTATTAACATGTGAACACACCACTGCACAGCAGACAGTGTACATTTAACCCATTTACAAAGTGAAACAGGGGGCTGCCACCAACAGAGGGCGCTCAGGGAGCAGTGTGGGGATGGTACCTTGCTCAAGGGTACCTCAGTGATGCCTCCAGCATTCCAGGGATTCGAACCCATGGCCTTCTGATCAGACGCAACTCTCTAACCACCAGACCTCAAGCTGCCCATTCCAGTCAATCTCAGGAAAATGAGCTGTAAAAACAACCTGTTTAAATCAACTTTCTTAATGATTTGACATAAATAAACAAATCAATTTGTAAAACACACAAAATGGAGTAACTGATATGGAACCTAAGGTAATTCAGAACGTTGTTTTTGTCAAATGTCTTTGCAAGAAGTGCTTTTTTAACATGAGATATTCTGTTCTGCTATCACAATTGGTCAATTTACCTAGTCTGAAAGAGTCTTTAAAACTGACATATGTAAATGATCTCTGTTCTGATAAGATGTACTATGTTGCAACTTATATATAGCACAGCATGGGGTTGAAACTCTTTAACATGAGTGGGTGGGCCTAAAATGCTGTGGGCTGAATGAGATGTGTGGAAAAATGAGTTTTGTGAAAATGTGGGTTTTAATTCCAGGAAAGCGATGATGTTGGTGCTTTAATGTATTTAAATTAGAGGTCGACCGATATATCGGTTTTGCCGATTAATCGGCACCGATAGTTGATTCCCGGAACTATCGGTTA
>JBBPDB010013923.1:0-12811 GCA_037974465.1 Brachypetersius altus | reverse complement strand
CGGTTAAATAGTTGACATGGATTTAAGCTGTTTACAGGTTTAAGAAACAGTTGTGGACTTGAGCACTGATGTACGTCGCTCTGGATAAGAGCGTCAGCCAAATGCCATAAATGTAAATGGAGGACTCTACAAACGAGCTTAGCTTACAAGGCAGATAGAAATGCAGACCTATAACCATGATAAATTCCACCATTTCAGGGAAATGCATAGAAACTACCGCTGCATTTGGAAACCATTCAGAGTTTGCGTAAACACACAGTCCACCTCCATGTTCCTTATCACAAATTGCGGTGCTACTGATCATAAACATACTACAGATTGCCAAGATTTTTTTCAAATTATCATTATTACTCTTTTGATTTCAAATAATGTATTTTTAAGCCATTTTGTGCATCCGTTTTCAAGGAGCAAAAGATTTTCTTCCATGAGGTCATCCTCTGATTGTGTGGGTTTTATCAAAACATGATTAATTTCCACCCTCTTTTTACACTTTCAAATTAAACAGGCTGTTAAGATTCACTTAGTACAAAACATGACTTTGAATGTAAAATTTTTGCAGATGACTCTTCTGTTTGGCTGTCCTATATTGTTCCACATTAATAAAGTAGTCTCGTCCTAAATATTCTCTATAACTTTAATATGATAGTTATGAATTGCTGTTGGCTGAATATGTGGGTATAGGGTGAGTACAGTTCAAATGGGACATCTGGCAAAACGAGACAGGTAAAATGTTCAGTTTATGTATCTTAATGTATACACAAACATAATCCCAAACCCGTGTTCAGGCATTTCTAAAAAGACAGCAACATCAAAATGGTAAGTTAAAAGACAAGCTTCTGAAGTAAAAACTTTTAAGGTTAAAAACTGTTTCATCCCATAATATTTTATAACACGATGTAATTATGAATCAAAATGACTATAAATTAATTTTACACTCCTGTCTGTAGGGTGTCATTTGTAAATTTAGAGGTGTCATTTTTTCTTAATTTAGTGCAATGTTCACACAATTTTCACAAAAGTTAAATGTGTTAAACAAATTGTTATATTTCGGTACATTTTCTTGCTGTGTAATTGTTAAATGTGAAATCTGAATTTAAATGTTAAATCTTAATTTTTAACATTTAGAATTAAGATTTAACATTTAAATTCAGATATCACCTAAATGTTTAGAAGCTCTAAATGTTTAGAAGATAGGCTAATTTGGCCATGATTACAATTGGCTGTTACATAGCAGGGGGCTGGACTGCATGCTGTGATATGCCCTCACCAACATGGAGGATTGCCTTAAATTATCTTAAATCTAAATGTTAAATATGAAAAATATGTCTCGCACTCTAAATGTGAAACTTCACAGTAACAATCAAAATCTTTAGAGAGGGCTAAAGGATTGCGGGGGCTATTAAGGCAAACCCCTCGCAATCCAGAATTATTAGCAGAAAACCGTTCACCGTGGACAAAATTAATAGAACACGCGGGTAAGGTGAACCATTTTCTGCTAATAACTCTGGATCACGGGGTTTTTAGATTTAGATTTAAGATTTAACATTTAGATTTAGCAATAAACAATTACGCAGCAAGAAAATGTACCAAAATAAAGCACATTTAACTGTGTGTACAGTTAAATGTGTGTACGCTGCGCTAAATGATGAAAAAATTACATTTCTAAATTTGTGAAGCAGTTTTTACAAAAAACCCATACCTCTCAACTTTTTACAAGATATACATTTTGAGAGTATATCAGTTTTGCTAATACTTACTATTGAAATAAACATATAAAATATGTTTTGAAATAAATCTTTGTAACTAGATTAAATGTAATTTCTTCCATCAGCTGGAATTAAGCTGTGATTTACACCTATGTTGGCAGTGTTCCCACAAATAAAACTCTAGCTAGCTATATATTAAAAATCCCCCCCTAAAGGAACAAACAAAGAAACATCAACATGTATATATATTTTATAAATGTAAAGAAAGGAAAATCATTTTGTGTGTTTTTACCTCATTGAGAGTATATTCCTATAGTCCAACTCTTTAGATCAATAGTGTTTTTTAGGGTGTTCTCAAATTGAGGAAGGGAAAAACTAATATTTCAAAGTAGATAGGTGTCCAAGTGGAGTTATCTGTTGTGTTTAATTATATTTTTAATTTTTTTTTCTTTAGTGTATAATTTCTCTTCTATATAATATCAAGCTGGTATGAGTCTGTAAATAAGCTACTTTCTGATAGTTTCCCATTTGAACAATACACACTCTATTGATGCAAATGCAAGGCATTACAAACGTTGGCTGTTTTGCAGCCTATAGTTTCCATGTGGTTTGGGAAATGAAATGTTTGAAACGTCAACAATTAAGTTAATGAAAAATTATGATATGAGACCTTCAATGGTAACTGGTTTCATTCATTAGAATCCCTGTAATAAAACATGAATGCCCTTGACAACTATATGCAAATCAACAGCAAAGGAACTCAAGCCCACCTCTTTTGTATCCCACACCTCAGCCCCATCAGTGTACATCACTAGGAGCTTTTGGTTGCCCTTCCCAGGAGCAAAACGAATCTTCTTTACCCATCCACGGTGTGTGGGAATACCCCTAGATGAAGAATGAGATTTATGTCAAGACAATGCACTCCATAACATGTGGGCTGAACATTTATTACATTTACATTAATGGCATTTGGCAGACGCCCTTATCCAGTGTGACTTACAATCATCAGTTATGGAAAGGGACATCACTGGATGTTTATGCATTTTCTGGATAATTTCATTCAAGGAGACTAATCTGAATCAATCACATTCTACAGTCTGCAATTACATGAAGACATATCCATACCTGGACAGACGGGCCTTCAGATCCCAGAAATTCAGGTTTCCATCTACATCTCCCAAAACCAGGGTGTCTCCTTTCCATGCAATGCAGGCAATGCTGCCCATGCTACCCTACAAGAGTCCATGATGGTCAGAATTACTAACTGCGACAGGCAGAAATGGCTTGCAAACACATGATTTGCACACACATCACACAAAAACTGACTAGCTTATAGATCTGACAGCACACTGGGCAAATTAAGATACATTTCAAAACAAAGAATGCAAATCACACAAAGTTGGGTTCATCTGTTTATCATCATCAGTCTCGCAAGAATGAAAAGAGTAGCACACAGAGAGGAAACAGATTGAGTCTGTTGCCTCTGATGCACTCATCATCACACACAAACAAAAGCGTCTACTGCAACCCTATAGTCAGATGGCTGCAAATCTGCTCCTAGGACCTATTCTCTCATCTCTATTAACCAATGCATCTGTGCAGATGGCTGCTGGTTTTTCAACTAATGAGGACCAAGAACAAATACTCTGCTTCAACTCTAACTATGCCTCTGTCTGCTGTTCTCTGCAAAAACCCTGTTATTTCTCTACTCCTGTACAAAAAGGCTAAGCTATGTGACTACAGAGAGTATATGATGTTTGCAATTTCATTCTTGATAGATTACAATTTATGACCAAGTTAAAGATTTGCCCTAAAACATTAACACTACAAATATTAATAATGTAACATTAAGTAAGTGTACATTTCCATTTTTTTCTCTTTTTTTCTTTTCTGACAATTTGGTTATGAACAAAATTTGTACTTTGATTCTGATTTTTTTTTTTGCGTCTAACATACATGTTTTTTTCATAGAGTGTTCCCAAGTCTTTATAATGATTATTTCATGCAAACGCTTCATTTTTCATCACAATACCAATGCTCAGCTAAAAGTTTTAAAAATGCGTCAGGCATCTCAGACCAAGCTGCTTGATTTTCATTCTATTTCATTTTTGCTCCTGCTTGCTTGAATACACTGTTAAGAGAATACATTTCAAGGTCTAGATATTTTAATACATAACCGGCAGTGACAAATAACTTCACCTTTTGAGCAGAGAAAATTGAGAAATTTGAGAAATTCAAGAGAGAAAAAACATCGGAAGGGAGTAAGTGGCTAGTGGGGAACAAATAACATGAAGACATTAATGAATAGCACAAAATAAATCATGATAAATAAGAAAGATGAGAGATGGAAAGACAGGAAAAACACTAGTTGACAAATGACTAGCAACGCAAGAAGATGCTCAATGTCAAATACATAGAAAGTGTAAAGGAAAGCGTAAGGAGATCATATAAGGAAAAAAAGAAAACATATTTAAAAGAGCGACTTAGTCATTAGTTTCAAAAGAGGGTTAAGTGTCTTGCTCAAGGACACAATGGTAGAAAGTGGGGGGTTATAAACCTGCGATGTTGTGGTCACCAAGCTACTACCACCCCAATGGGAGAAAGGGGAAAACCAGAATGAATCTGTTCAACCTGGATCAAGCCCAAGTGCATGTGACACTATACTATTCTAACAGCCTACATTACAAATAGAATAAAGTGGGAGAGCAGAACATGGACAGCAGGCAAACAATCAGGCTTTCTTCGACAAGTCTCCAATCAAAGAAGGGTGAAAGAGAGAGAGGAAAAAAAGACCAAAGGTACTGGCAGTCCTGGATCATTTTGTGTCCTAGGTGATATCAGACAAGGATGTACTACCAACCACCTTTCACTAACTCACTCTACCTATAGCTTTCTTCCAGCATACAGTTGTTTTAGGTCAAAATGGGTTCTAGTGCATTCCAAGGAACTGTTACCCAGTCATAAGTGTATGAGCTGGATCAGGTGTGTTTGGGTCTAATACAACTCTCAGATGTGCATGGCAGTGTGTTAGATTCTGTGGTACATTTGCAGCATATGTAACAATTTGCAGTACACCTGTATATATTTAATATCCTTTATTATTATTTAACAAGCTGCTTAAAATTAATTTGGCCATCTCACTAATGATCTAATCATTTCTTACCCATTATCTACATTTTTATCTTAATTTCCTGAACTTTGGTCAAGCAGCCATGAAAGCGGAATTATCATTTTGGTAGATAAAATGTTCATACTGACAGGCCCTCTACTCTACAGTACGTACCTTCTTTTGTCTTTTCTAAAATAAGCACCAGGCGGCTTTGACCTTTTCATTGTTGATTATATTGATGGAAATGCTGTTCAAAACCAATGCATCACACAGTTTGCTGGACCCATCCATCCCCCTACGCCTGTCAATCAAGAGTCATGTTGTCAGACTCAGTGTGTCCCGAAGTATTTTGCATACATTCGAGCCAAAATGTTTCTTCTTAAGTGCTATTCCATTTGCTGGTGTATTTTAGGGGAGAAGGGTGGGAAATATTCTGTTCAAATGAAATACTATGAGGTGCACGGCAGGAGGTATTTGTAGAATTTAATTTTAATAATAATATACTAATAATATACATTCTAGGGAGAAAACTGTCCTTGAGGCTCAAAGGTTACCAGTACCTGTGGATGAACAAGGGAATAAATAAGAGGAAACAAGAAAAATTTAAGGCAGACAAAATTAAGTGTCTGTGTGTGCGCGCGCGTGTGTGTGTGTGTGTGTGTGTGTGTGTGTACTCACATCTGGGGGTATGCGTGCTCCGTCCTTCACAGTGTTACCCTCCACGGTGATGTGATAGACCTGGCCATCCGTGTCAGTGAACACAAAGTGCTCCCGGGCGGAGATGCCCTGGCTCGTCTCTGCTTTGCTCTCTGCATCCTGCAATAGACTGAAACAGTGATACGCAGAGAGATCTTAGACCATAATGTTGCGTGTATCTGAAGCTGAGAATATGCAAACTGAATGACAGCGATGATCCCATTATGTTTTGTGGTCAGGGGCAGACACACAACCTTAGGATGAACTGTGTATGACCTTTGAGTCTTTAGTCTGACCTGATGACAGAGGACTCCACACTGCTCTGCTCAGCATCCGCCAGCGTGGTCTGTCTTGCCATGGCCTCGCGAGCTGCCATTTGCTTCTTCTTCAGACTCTTCAGGTTGTGAGAGGGAGACCATTCCTACACAAGCACACAAAACATAACTGCTTATAAAACTGAACACTTCAAAACAAACAGAGTCCCAGACACTCAAATCGATTTCTGTTTATACAACTCTAGCTTAGGTGTCTTTTTGTCATACGTGAACACACTACAGCACACAGTGTGAACTTTGGGTTAAGGTTCTTGCTTAGGAACCCAGTGGTGGTGTGCTGAAGGTAAGACTCGAACCCATGATCTCTTGGAAGCAAGCATCCTACCCACTAGAGCACCAGCTGCCCCAAATTTGACCAATAATCTAGAAATGAACTCAACAACATTCACTGAAACATTTTAATCATTTGTTATGCTCCAACATCAAAAGCCAAATTTAATATCTGTATGTATGAGTGCGCGCGTTAACACTTTGAGATTGATTGATTAGGAGCTGAGTAGTGATTGTTTAAAAACTGGTTAAAACTAAAACATATTGAGAGACAGAAAATGGTCAGGAGAGTCTATGACATCACACAAAAATAAAACAAACACGAAGAAAGAAACATGGGGCAAAACACATAGCACTCTTATAAAACGGACTTCCAGACAATAAAGCTGAGGTCAGTTACATAGAAAAAGACACGTGTGACTATTGTGGTTTAATAAAAATGATCAGCCCGTGAATGCTGCTACGTATTCAGTCGCCCCGTAAAAAAGCGCTGGCAGCCCCTTCCCAGGTGCCGTAGCAAGTAGGGCACCTGTTTCTGAAAACAATGGAAGTTCAAAACCATGAAAAACTACTTTTGGGCGTCTTCAAACACTGGTTTCATGGCTACCACGCTATAACATAATTGTTCATATATGGGGAAAAGAGTGAAAATGGTCGAGTCACCTTTAAAATCCATCATGTATAAGGGGGCCGGGAATGGACCAAAAGCTCAAAACCAAAGAAAGGCTAAGAAACAGCAAAACACACAGCACATTCCCAAACAAACTTAAAGACACTAATCTGTTATACACAAAAAGATATGTCACTGTTTGTCATGTTTTAATGAAAAATAATTAGCCTGTGAATGCTACGAATTGAGTCACTCTAACCCATAAATGACTTGGTATAAGCTAACTCTGCTCAGTTATAAAAAAAAAAAATAATCTCACATTAATACCAAATTTGCAACTAAATATTGAGGGAGCATCTCCCTAGGTATCTTCTAACACTTCTATGTCTTTGATATTAAGGATCTTCTTGTGTTTTTAGAGATACGTCACAGTGTACACCCTTATCTGCTTCTGTATTACCATCTCTCATCTTTCTTATTTATCATGATTTATTTTGTGCTATTCATTAAGTTGCTATTGATGAGGGCATGTGCCAAATGCCAATTTATCTATTTCAGCTGGACTGGTAAGGCGTGCATTTCAACACATCATCAGACAACAGCGTCATTAAACAAAACAGTTTCAGTTCTTGAGTAAATTGCCTCCACCCTCACACAAGCAGGCTAAATGGTTAGACAAACTGGATGATAACAATTGTCAGCTGGTAAACAAATAGCTGGTGTATGTTCATGAATACATGAAAAAGAGCAAAAATGACTGGAACAATTAATACTTTGCTTTACATATTTTAGTGCAAAGGTCATAGCACTCAATGGGTGTCTTAACTCCTGACCTGCTTATGTTATAATCATGCTTTAAATCGCTTGTACTGTATTGGTTATGCTGCTCTCCATAACGCTGCAAATTTCCCTCCTGTGGGACTAATAAAGGGTTATCTCACCTAATCTTATCTTACCTTTATTAATTAAGGTTAAATGTTCCTTTACTGTACATAATGTTAAATCTTGCATGATTTTTAGAGCGCTAAAATCAGGCCTGTATGTGAAAGCTCTTAGCACAATTTACAGGTTTCTAGGGGAAACATATAAATCCTTTCTTTAAATGTCAAGAAATATTTGTTAATTCCTTGTCCAACTATTGCCCTTCAGATAAAATATTTTGTGTATTATATTATTTTCTCATAAAATTGCAATGCACCCACAAACAGTACCTTCACACACAGACAGACATACATAAATACAAAGCCAAACACAGACAAACACACAAAGACACCCACACACAGACACACACAGTCACAAGCCAAAAACAAAAACACAGGAGCTGTGGATATAATTCAGGCCTTGACCATTAGAAGCTAGTGATATAGACATTTACCCAGAGGGTGCAATCAATATGGAAATGAGCTGGCAGAGGAAGCTGAGGAAAGGCATGTATTATTAACATTATTGCGGGTTTATTTGCTAGCTGCCTTCAATAGCGTCGTTACAATGTTTACTGGCCCTGCAGTAAGGGCTGGACAAGGGTTCGCTTTATGAGTTCCTCTGCCAGATAACGAAGTCGGGCTCTTTGCTGAGCGAGCTAAAGTTTCCAGACTCATTTCTCAAGCTGAGAGGTGATAAGAATCGTGCATGAGCACAGACAGGCGTATGCATTCACACACAGACTCACTTGTTTTAAGCAATACTAATAGCAATAATAACAGCTAAATTATAAAGTAGATTAATTTTATAACTCTTTGGGTAACAGCATTGTTGTGATAGTGTAATACTATTTCTGTTTCCTTAAACAAGGTATAAAGTTTTTAATGTGAAATATTTACAGAATGAGTGGTACTTTGGACCAGTTTTACATTGTTAGGACTGTTTTTCATTTTTAAATCCGTTTTAGCTAAGTATCCAGCTAAATGTTTTTATATTATTAAACAGTTATTATTGTGACACATGAAGAAGTATCTGGCATTAGTAATTAACATAACCATTAGGGATATTTGGAAGAGTAACACTAAATGGCTTAGTCTCATCAGAGAGTTTAAAAGTTTTGTGAAAGTAAGGGTCTTGCACAGGAATCCATTGGTGGTCTGCTGATGGTAGGACTTAAACCAGAGGCAAGCGTCCTACTCACTAAGCTACCACCACATGTTTGTGTGTGTATTCGTTATCCTTTATTTCAACGAAATGCTCCTTAAGTTATTTAGGTCTATTATTGCCCTCATCATGTTAAGTGCTCAAACTTTTTCATTTAGAAAATGGAAATGGAAAAACATGTATTACAAGGTGGTCTTTACCAGTGCAGTAACGGTCGGGAAGTTCTTGGCCATCTCACGGAGGAGGGTCCCAGTGCGGACATCCCAGAGTTCCAGGGGCTTGTCTCTGAACACCACCACCAGGTACTGCCTATAGATGCCAACATAAACACAAATATTATTTACACAAATCAAATCTCAGAATCATTAATATATCATTCCCTCTCTAAGGCCACGTCCACGCGGATGTCTGAATCAGGCATTTTTCTGGTGTTCGAAGTGTCAGGTGAGCATGGACTGAATGGCAACTGTTTTTCTGCTCACTGGAGCAAATCAAAGCGTCCACATGGGCGTTCATCAAATGATGCACGTTTTCTTGGCATCAATTTTTGCTGAAATCCCGAAAAACAAAGAAAAAAACCCCCCCAAACTTCACTGTTGTGTTTACATGCTGTTTGGTTGACATTCTGGAGGACTGAATATGTCCCATGATTTATGTCCCATGAATATTCAACACCACAGTTGCAGCCATCAGCCTTTCCTGCACCCTTTATCACACACCAGATTCACATTCTACCCACCTCCACCTTCCCAATTATTTTACCCTTCATTAACCTTTCTTCTCCTCTGAACCACTAGCTCCTCCGGTTAATGCTGTTAATCCAGCAGCATCTGAGTCTGTCTATCATAATTTTGACAATAATATTGACTACAGCTGCATACATGTTTCAATGCAGAACTATCCACAAAGACGATATACATGTAAACACTTTGGACAGAATCATTGGTGTTAAACTGGTGTCTGGTGTTAAACAACGTTAAACAAACGCCAATGTAATGCCTCACTGAAGTCAATCAACCGCAGCTACAAAATGCAACAAAAACACATATGGCATTCAGAGCGTGTTCATTTATCCAAGACTCAAACATCCGCGTGGACGAGGCCAAAAAAAGGAAGGGTTTTGTATTGGAGGGACGTGCAAGAAATACGCTTTTCAGCCCCATTTAAATAATAACCCCCTTACCACAGACCAATTTATCCCATTAAATGGTGTAGAACTGCCACAATGAGCGGACATGCATACGTATATCCAGCTTGTAGTAGTTTAGATCTGAGCTTTCATGATGAAGCTATAAGAAGTGTTTTGGGCTAAAGTTTTTTTTAAATGAAGTGCAAGAACGATCAGACATTCAGAATATAGGTCATTTAAGTATAACAGTTTTTAACTCACAACCCGTTTATTCTAATGGATAAAGAGAGGCAGGTAATGCATAAAGAGAGGCTGGAAAATGTAGGCTATGAGGAATATTTTCAAAAGTATTTACAGCTTCAATATTCCAAAGTCAACAGCCACTATCAAAACGCCCTTTTCCATTTCTTTATTCTTTTCTCTTACTCTAGAGGTCAAGTTTACAAGGACCAGAACTCAACCATGCAAAGGCTATGCACTGCAAGCTAAATGACTGCATCGAGGTCCTGTACATTTCAGTCTCTGAAACACCACTATGTGGTCTGAAAACTTTTACCCTGTCATGACCATTACCAAGTCATCCCATTCTCTGAAATACTTCAATGGGTATTGTAAAGAGATCCACTACAGATGGATGGGTGATGGTGGGCACTAAGAAGATGATGCTAGGGAATAAGTAACTAAGAACTGCTGCGCATGTACGGGCACACACTAGAATGTGTACGAATCTGAAAATGTTTTAGAGCATCTTGCTCACTTTAGATGAGACACTTTAATCATTTCAATAGCAGGTTCATCATTTCCTCGTTCACCTCGAAATGCAAAGCACCTGCCTGTGAGAGAGACAGAGAAAGACATGGTGAGAGAGAGAGAGAGAGAGAGCGAGCCAGAGACAGACAGACATAGCGAAAGAGAGAGAAAGAGAGAGACCGAGAGAGAGAGAGAGAGAGAGAGAGAGAGAGAGAGAGAGAGAGAGAGAGAGAGAGAAAGAGAGAAAGAGAGAGAAAGAGAGAGATAGATACCTAAATATCAGCAACTCAGGTGTTTTCAAATGAGTCAGCGTGGATAAAGAGCCATGGGATCCGTCACTGCCAAAACAAGGGGTGAAAATGTTAAAGGCTTCTTATGTATGTCATTTTTCATTTCAAATCATTGGTAAATGACCATGCTGAGTCATTGCTTTTAATGCATTGGCACTTTGTCACAGTGCCAGCGTCCCTGTTATCCTGCTGCCTGCTGGAATTGCCTTTCTGATTTCGATAGTGATGGATGTTTTTAGGCGTGTGCCATTTACCCCAACACTCATCCAGCAGGCTATGGGCTGTGGTCTGCATTCGAAAAATAATCAGTGAAAGTTGAAATGTATGAAGTTACCAAAAACAAATTCACTCCATAAATGTGTTTGGAGTTCTGCTTTTGCCCTGAGCAGGATCTTAAAGGAGTCCTAGTGTTTTTTCAACCTCATCTTTATCTGCCGCTTTTGTAGCCTGCGGCCAATCACTGTGGACAGTCATTTCAATGTGTTTCTCTGTAGCAAAGAAAATCCACAAAACAAACTGATCATAGAAAACAGTGGGCAGTTGCTACTAAGTACAAGGAAATGTGTGACCCGGTCTGGCAAAATGAGTCACAGTGACCCAAAATTCAAAATTGAGGTTTTGGGATCATTAAAAAGCTTTAAAAGGATATCTTGGTCAAAGCTTTATCTTAAACTGTTGTCAAGTTACAAGCATTTGAATTATGGTGCACCCAGTATTCAACAACAACATTTTGCTACAGGCATTTAGATACTTAGAAAAATACATTAAATCAGACTGAAGACACATCACTAGAGCCAAGTTGATTCAGTCTTGCTGACCAGCAGCAGAGCGCAAACTGGAGACGTCGACTGAGTTTAAGCTTTAGCTATTTTATATTATTTTGACAATGACATTATATTAGTGGTGGGCCGTTATCGACGTTAACGTGCTGCATTAATGTGAGACTCTTATCGGGCGATAAAAAAAATATCGCCGTTAATCTATTCACAAAGTTGGGTTGGGAGCTGGGTCTGTACTATGGAAGCTATGATGACTTTCACCTTGATATTTTAGATTAATTCCAAGATTACAATGAGATTAATCTAGATTTTAAAAATTAATCTATGCCCACCCCTACATTATACCAAACACTTCACTCGAAACAACTTCAATGATGTTGAGCCAAAATACAAACCCGATCTTTGTGAGGAGATATATTCTGAAAAAAAAATGTTAGCATTAGGCTACACAGAACACTGCTAATCTGTTCAAGGCTGTGAACAGGGCTTCCTATTAGCAACTGAAAAGGTTTTGTGTACGTGATTTAAGCATTTTGATAGGTTTAAAAAGATCAGGGATTGACATTTTAACACCATACTTGGACAGCTGAGATCGTGACGTTTCAGAGGATAGGCGCTTATTTTGAATAGCCATTTAAGTACATTTTCGCAATTATTTCTATGATAAAACTTTGAGAGATTAATTTTGAAGACCTTCTTTCATAAAAGTTTATATTTTTGATGTTTTTCAACATAATCAGCCCGTATCTCAAAAAATAGAACACCGACTTTCGGCTCATTACGGCAGATCGGGTCACATATTGAAGTAACTGAATACTGTAATCAACCTTATGCTCCAGATCCAGTTAAAACTATAACAGATTACTTGAGGATGGAAAAATAACCCAGTCCTGTCCAACAATGTGAAAAAAGGAAAATAAATGTCTCAGAAATTGTTCTGCAAAGTCTAAACTGATTATATTTTGTATAGCTGTAACTAGTGGTGCAACGGATCACTGTTGATCCGTGATCCGAACCGATCTCTCTCCACGGTTCGGCACGTGATCCGAAGA
>JBBPDB010013818.1:0-12819 GCA_037974465.1 Brachypetersius altus | reverse complement strand
CAGGCCTCTCATCTTTTTAAGTGGGAGAACTTGCACAATTGGTGGCTGACTAAATACTTTTTTGCCCCACTGTATATTTAATAGATTTGTATATACAGTCCACATTCACAAAGTAAACAATACAAGTGGGCAGGAATACACCTCTAAAATTTTGACTTCAGTGATTGGGGTTTGATTACCTGTTGACAGCTGGTACTGCACTTAACTTTGGATCGTCCTTCAGAAGGTCATGACTGCTTTTGCTTTTTCCTTTCATGTTCTGCAACAGAAGTACATCAAAAAGGAGCTACTAATGTATCACTCATTGCATCAAACATGTCTAAGCATAATAACACCTGTTATACTATAGATAGAATTAGATAGACAGTAGAATCGCATTTGATATTTATTAAAGGTTTCTGACTGTTAATATAAAGCATTTATATACAAGGCACAGATCTACGCTTAGGAATCTCTCCCTATGGAACAGGTAGATATATGTTTTTTATTTTAATACAGTATTAACAAAACTATTTTAAACTATTTTTGTATTTATTCGATCTAAAAGAATACCTGGCTAACTTGACTGATCAATTCCTCTTCCTCTTCCGCCTCCTCACCAAATGACAACAAGCTGAAATTTCTGATTAGAAAGACAGAGTCCTTCAGCAAAATTATTCAACAAGCTCAAACATAGACTGCGAACAAGGTTTTCAGAAATGGTTAGTCATGAATAAGGAATGATCCAGAAACCTAAAAATGTGATTCAACTCTATGTCAGCATGTTTTCCAACATCAATGTAAGAACATAAGAGAAAAGAGTCTGCCTTACTTTGTTGCCTTGGACTGAGACTTCTTTGCTTCTTCTTTGGATTTCTCTTTTTTGGCTTTTATTTCACGAGGCACAATGTCATCAAAGGGAGAATGTAAGACCTGTGGGAGAAAAATCACTTGCAAAAGCGACACCTTAAAAAGTAATGGAGTCATGCATGAAGCAGGCATACCTCTGTAGATCGGATTTTGTGTGGATTCAGTGGGCGCTCATTATTGTCACACTCCACCTCTGCTAACCTTAGCATGTTATACACTGTGTCACCAGTGACCTGAAACCAAGAGCACAGCAAGTGGGAATAAATACATAGACACACACACACCAATAATGCCAATGAGGGAAACAAAGTGTATTAGTGTTTTTTTTGTTTTTTTTAATTGTAGAGATACACAGAAACCATGTATGATGTATGATGCCTATTGTTAGACTATAAAAAAAGATAGACATGAAAGGAAAAAGATTTGCAATATGTCACAATATATCCTATCACAAATCTTTTGCAAACCCAGATATCACACCAAGGTCCACTAGTGATTCCCACCTCAGTGACAACATTACAAATCTATTCACAAGCAGTTACCCCAATGACCAAATCACACGCATTACTGGACTTATTAATGGTGGGCAATATGCTGGCACATTAAGCCTTTTAAGTACAGCAGTTTTATTAGAAAAAAAATGTCCAGAGGTATAATTTTCATAATTGACTTCATACCAGAATGCCACAAATAAGTGCATCACAAATGCTTTGCTTTGTTACTACTGACAGTAGCTGAGAGTCACACTGTCAAGAAGCTGTATGAAAGAAGTGTGAAAATTAGACATGCAGAGCAAACAGAGGGAGAATGGTGGTGAAGAGGAAGAATTTGAGCTAAGAAAAAGAGCTGCAACTAAAAAGACAAAAGAACTGTAAATTTGCCACACCACTATTGTACATAGTTGTGGAGACACCAAAAGACTGTTTTATCACCTCAAAACAAATGTGTCTGAATGTCAAGACAGCTTGCATTTGCAGTCATCAGAGGAGAGGTCAGACACATGAGCAGACATCACTAAAATAAGCATTTTCACTAAACTCTGTATACAACCTTAAAGGGAAATGCAGTTGTGCACGGACCTCAAACTCTAATGATGATGTAGTTTATGCTCAGTGTAGTAGTAGTTTAGCTCACTTTGGCTTGTCTTTAATCAATGTCTGTAAATGATTTTACAAACACACGGACAGAAATAGCTGGTTTATCTATTTAATGTTAAGTTCTATTTTTGCTGTTTTTTTCCAATCAGTAATATGTAACAACTGAATCATATGGTTATTTGTAATAAAATGCTACAACACTTAGTTAATAGGTTTCAACTTTGAAAAAAAAAAAAAAATACTGTTTTGTTAGTGTGTTTTGTCCATTCAATTAACACTGATAGTATTTTCAAATAATACTCATAGTGTAACATTTTAGGCACATTGCCCTCCCTTGTGAAGCAGTGTCCTTGATAGCAAAAGACAAGAAGAAATGTCACCTTTCCAAAAACGGTGTGCTTGTTATTCAGTTCATCGGCCCGCCCCAGCGTGAAAAAAAACTGACTTCCATTATCGTGTGGTCCTGCATTGGCCATGGCCACCAAACCTCTCCTGATGAAGCGTAGTCTGGAGTGAAACTCATCCTGCATCACAAGAACAAAACATCACTAAAATAGGAAACACGCAAAAGACATCAAAAGAATATTGCAGCAGCCATCAGACTGCAGCACAAATACCCAAGCCAGGCAGATGAGAGCAAAAAGTTTTACCCTAAAAGGACGGCCGTAGATGGACTCCCCTCCTGTTCCAGTTCCGGTGGGATCACCACCCTGAATAATGAATTCCGGCACCACGCGATGGAATATTGTACCATTGTAGTAACCTGTCGCAAATGTCAATTTTATTTTAGCAAGATAGCTAAGATGCTACCATATCTTTTGTTACACTAGTTTGTTGACATTTAACATATTCAACTATATTCACATACAACTCACATTAACAAAGCATTGCAATCCCATTCAATAGAATTAGTTGGTAATGGTGACAGTGCAGTTCTACCTTCCATGCATAGCTGGACGAAGTTTCTGCAGGCTTTGGGGGCTTCTTTGGACCACAGCTCTACATCAATATCACCCGCAGAGGTCTTAATTAAAACCTTTGAGGAGGAAGAGGACACAGAAGTGATTTAGGAGGACACTGTTAAAGCTTAATGACTTCGGTGTTGAGCTACACTATATGGACAAAGGTATTGGGACACCCAGACATTATACCAACAGGGAATTTAACGACCTTGAATTTAAATATTAATATGGAGTTGTTCACCCCCTTCACAGCTATAGCAGCTTCCACTCTTTTTGGATGGCCTTCAAAAAGATTTTGAGTGTTTCGGTCGGAATTTGAACCCATTCATTCTGTAGAGCATTTATGAGATCAGGCACTGATGTTGGACAAAAAGGCCTGGCTCACAATCTCTGTTCCTGTTCGTCCCAAAGATGTTGGATGGGTTTGCGGTCAGGGCTTTGTGTGGGTCAGTTCATCCACACTGAACTCATCCAACCATGTCTTTATGGAGCTTGCTTTCTGCACTGGGGCAGAAAGGGTTATTCCCCAAACTGTCCACAAAGTTGGAAGCACGCCGTGCTCCAAAAAGTCTTGGAATGATGAAGCATCAAGATAAAGCTCTTCACTTGAAGTAAGGGGCCTAGCACAAACACTGGAAAACAGGTATGTCCCAATACTTTTGTTCTTGTAGTGTACTTGTCTTAAGAGCTGGATACATGAATATGCGTGAATATCAATAATAAATACATTCTTAAAGCAGTGCTATGTGGAAGAAAATGCTAATTAAATGTAGAATTAATTCATTTATATTATATAAAAGTGTAATTTAGCAACGAGACTTCATTTAGTTAACTAGTTGCCTTGACTACCCACCTTGCCATTTGTAGGGGGCTCTTGGATGTATATGTTGCTCATGTTTGCAGGAGTATTACAGCGATATTTCCCTCAAAGTAAACACACTAAGACACACGACACAGCGACTTCAAACAGGCATAAGAAAATAGACACATGAAGAGTTATTTTGGAGTAATAAACCTCGCCAGCTTAGGATGCTTCTTCTCTTACAGCTGTAATGCTGCTTGGAGGCTGTGGGTTGTTTTGCTGCCCCCTACACCACAGGGGCTGAATTTCAAATCTATGAACTACTATCTATCTATCTTTATTTCTGTCTGTCTGTCTGTCTGTCTGTCTGTCTGTCTATAATGGAATATATACATATGCGTTTAGCCAAACATTTCCAATAACTACAGTTTATGCCTAGCTCGGTTTTCTCTCTCCGGAGGAACGCCGCGGACTGTTTTCCTCCGGACTCTTTTAGGAGACGGACCAAAGAATCACAGCGGTCGGAGGACTTGTTTATGTTGTTTGTGTTAATGCGCAAAGGATTTTATTCACAAAGCCTCATTAAATTGGTTCAATGGCTCTTCCAGGTCTGTATGAATTATAAAACTAACTTATCTTACATATTCACTCATCTGAGGTCTTAGAAACTTGAGGGCCAGTGAATGTTCTGCAGAGAATGCCCAGCTCTGTAGATCCGAGGGAACTCTTCACTTTCACGTGTTTATATCTGATTATAACCGTTGGTGTATTTTCAGCTCACGATTGATTGTAATTATGATACAAATACACTATAGGGACAAAAGTATTAGGACACACTTGTTTTTCAAGGTTTGAACTAGACCCCTTACTTCCAGTGAAGGGCAATCTTAGTGCTTCAGCCCACCAAGACATTTTGGACAGATATAAATATCATAATAAATAAATAAATAAATGTAATAATAATAAATATGGGGAATAGTGCACAATATATCGCAAATTTACCGTCATCGCGATATCAACATGCGCAATATACACATAGCATTTATTGACTGAACTGCAATAAATGGTGTTTTTCCAAAACTCTTCACCCAGTGCGACAGAGAAGAGGGCAAAAAAATCACTGGGCAGTTTCTTCATCTTCTGTGCTGCTGTTATAGATTGATCCTTTTGCTATTTTTTTTCTGGCTAAGAACTTACTATAAGTGAAATTATGTTTACATATATTTAAGATTTAAAATTCTTAAACACTTTTTTTCAAAAATGTTCAATGGTTCAAATGATTTTTGGGAGGCATTAAATGCTATTTAAGTAAATTCTTTTAAAAAAAAACTTGTTGGAATGGAAATATTGCCTTTCATTTTTTTTCTGCATAGTCTAGTCAGCATCTGGAGTCTATATCACCAGCAAATACAAAGCAGAACAACACTTTTTACTTACTTATTGCATGTGATATCGTCATCACAACATTCAACATTATCGCATATCGTGCAGCCCTAATGTGGAATATAACAATTTTGACCATAAAATATTATTTGTTAGTTTAATCTGCACCAGTAAGGTATTTTTTCACCAACAAGGTGATCCAGAGCAAAATGTAAAGAAATGAGCGGTGTCTCAAAACTTTTGTTACTTGGCTGTGATTTAATGCAGTAGCCCACAAAGTCGGTCCTAGGATCACCTAGGCACATTTTTCTGTTTCTCTGACCGAAACATATTTCATACTATTTATTTGTGGACTTAGTATGTTTGACGTGCTTTACACCCATGACAAAAACCTGAATGTACTAGATTTTGCTAAAGAAGTGTAATTCATGGGCGTCAGATGAAGGAAAGTACGAAAATGTTCATAATGTGGGGTCCTAAAGACTGGGATTATGAGCCCCTGCTTTAATGAGTGTTATACAAGTGCTGTCATTACCCATTATGCAGTTATTATACACTCATCACTTCACTTTTTTCTTCCAACAGGTGTAAATAAAGATAACATTCGCGCTGGATGCAAAAGATGTGGCTATCGTAAGTATTGGACATGATTTATATCGATTTTGCTTTAAACACAGAACTGATCTTTCAAATCAGTCAGGTGTAATTCTCCTTTAGAGACATTGAATGCAGTCTTTCCTTTCTATTTCTTCAACAGCGGGTCACCTTACATTTGAATGTCGTAACTTTGTGCGAGTGGACCCGAGGAAGGACATTGTTTTGGATGTGAGCAGCACAAGCAGTGAAGAGAGTGAAGAAGAACAACAGGAAGCTGTCAGTAAGGAAAAGATCTTTGGGAGCAGCCAGGCCAAAGGTTTGGTGTCATTTGATTTAAAAATTGAATCAGTTTTGTTTCAAATAATATGGTTATGATATGTTTGCTTTGACTCTGACTTCATTGGGTCATACCAATGTTTTTGCATAATTCACATTGGTGTTTGCCTAAATCACATTTGACACAATTATTTACCAACAAAGTATTTGTATGGCCCACCAGCACTTACATACCCAGATATTGCATTAAAAATTCAGTGAGTAAAAAGACAGAAATGTGTGTCGTGTTGTGTAACAAAAATATTTTCATTTAAATAATTACATAAATTAATACATATTACATATCTAAACATAGCATGTATGCACAAATGATGCTATATATAGGAGATGAAAGTGATCATTCGGTCATACGTGAACACACCACTGCACACAGTATATGAAATGGGTGCAAAATGTTTGTTTTGTTAAGTGAGTGGATCTCTACCTCAGTCCCGGTAGCCCTTTTTCCTGCTTTTATAAGCAAACTTTAACCCAAGAAAGGCTTGTTAATTAGTCGCATCAGGTGCATGGGAGAGAGGTTGGATCCTACAGCAATACAATGATTAAAACACACATCAAAAATAAGAGATTGTTTTAAAAGTCATCCTCAGGTGGCGTTCACCCCTTGTCACTTGGGGATTCAGTAATAAAATGTGCCCAAACATTTCCATTCAGTTGTTACTAGCAGTGAATTTTCTGGTAGTGTGATAAAATGTAGCTATGTGAACGATATTCAACATGTAGCAACAGATTAAACTGCTTATGAATGTCATCTGCAATGGAACGATGGCCTGTCCAAGTTGTTTCTCCACCTTTTGATGGCTGGGAGAGGCTCCAGCACCCCTCGTGACCTGTGTTAGGATAAGCATCTGAAGTCTAAAGGTCTCCTGATATTCAGCCTTTGCTACTGAGTCCTTCTTGAATTCCCAGCTCTTTGCACAGTAAGAGCAGCCCTTTTGTCCAGACATTGAGTTTAATTTGAGTTTGATGTTTGCTCCACTTTCAGGTTCTCATGAAGATTCGAAACAGGAGAAACGGAGAAAGAGAAGTAAAGAAAGGTCCCATCGGAAAGCAAAAAAGAGGTATACTTAATATAATTGTGAAACATGCCTCAATGTACAACATGTGTACAAGTGGTTGTTTCAAGCACCTGCAAAGAAGTCATTTTATAAATATCTACAAATGGCCTTTCTTCTTATTCTCAAGTTTTTGTTTTTTGAGAATGGTAGTTGCCTCAGTCGAGGCCTGAGTCTCAGGTGGGCATTATTAATAATGGTGATAAATTTCCATTTTACAACCACAGTGTTTTCTGTGCTTTGCCTTTGTGGTCTTTTACATGGATCCCCATCTCCAGTCCTTGGGGGGCCAGTGTCCTGCACAGTTATTTCCCTGCTCAAACACACCTGATTCAACTCACCTGTTAATGCCAGGTTTAATGAGTGTTTTAGGAGGTTAAATTCCAAACTGTGGTGGATACTGACCTTTCTGGATCAGAGTTGAAATTCCTACTATAATGACACAGGTCATTTTTTTGTAATGATCAGAAACACTTTTCTAAACCAGTGTTCCATGCTGATTTCATATCTGCTTTCAGTTTTTTTTGAGTCTCATCAACTTTTTGAATTCTGAGTAATATTAGACTTGCATGCGGCTTTTATTAAACCGCGTGCACCAATCAAGTAACTGTTTCAATATTTTCAGTGTGAAGTCAGACAGGCCACACTGTGGCACAGATATAATGATCAGTGTCAGTCAGCTACCACTGCTTCTTCAAAAACGCCCTGTGTTATCAGATATTTCCAAAAAGATTAAACAATAACAATAAAAACCTCAACTTGATCAACTCAACGTAGAGAATATAGCTGCTTTAATCACTCCAACTTTAAAGTGAAACAGCCAATATGTGAATAGCTTGATTGATTGTGTTGATTTCATAATGCAAATTAGCATTTGGCTCTTTTATAATAGTATAGAGTTTACCAGCCACTTACATTGTACAGATTACAAACTCTGGCACCATTAACACCACACAACTAGGACTGTTCTAGAACTATTCATTAATGGGAAGAGATTATACAGCATATGAAAGGTTTTGATGTTATGTAGTTAGTCTTTTTCTCTCTTTTTTTCTCCTCCTAAAAGCACACTTCTAATTAGATGCTTTTGAAGGCAGAGCCATATATAAGGCACAACATCACTTGTAATGGTTGAAAAAAGAGAACCTTTTACTTTAAGTGGTGTGCTGGAGTGTCCTTGAATGCTGCAGCCATTTTACTCTCTGTATCTATAAATAAAAGAAGTGGTTTGTGTTCTACATTTGATTACTTTGATATTTTATTTGCATTTCACATGTGATAAAGCACTGAACTGAAGGGGCACAGTGTGTTTAAAATGTAATGGCCAGCAAACCATGAAAAAAGACCAGAAATGACTTACATTTAAGGTTGAGGAAGTTTCTCCTGTAATCATTTCTATTTGGTTTTATGAGATTTTGTCCTGAAAGCAGTTGGGTGGGAGATATGAATCATCATAATGGTATTCATATTGTGTCACAACCTACTTAGCTGAGCGTATTATGACCATATAGTAAAAAATGTTGACCAACTGTGTGTTTCTTTACAAAGAGAGCGTCATTAATCATGTTAATTGGATTTAGTGCAGCACTGTTTGTGGAATGTTGGATTTTTGCTCATAGTGTTGGATAGTAGTTTAATGCTGTTACTGTTCAAACTTAATTTATTCATGTTATTCACATTTCCTTTACTCAGATCTCCTTCATCTAGTGATGATGATGACGAGGAGGAGGAGCAAAGCAGGAAAAAGAAAAAGCATAAGAGCCATAAGAAGAAAGGCAAAAAGGAAAAGAAAGAGAAGGAGAAACGACGTATGAAGAAGCGCAACAAGAAACAGGCACAGTCCTCGTCCAACAGCTCCAGCGAATCGTCTGACACAGACTGAAAAAAGATATTCTGATGATTTGGACTACACTTCCAGTAAAGCATCTCTTATGAAGTGTAAAGCATATGAAGCATTGCAACAAGTATGCAATCATCACTCATAAAACTCTGTGGTCTAAAGGATGCCAACCGTCTGTTACTGTCTGACCAGTGTTTTGTTTCCTTCTGAAATAGGTAGCGGTGTTCTATCAATGGCTTTCTTGTATCAGTGATGGTTGAAAAATATTCTATTCTGTGTTCACTCTATTTTTCGAGATATTGTATGATTTTTGTACAGAAATAAAAAACAGTTACTTTTATACGCTGCCTGTTTTGTTTTTTTAAAACAAAAGGTTATTAGCCTTGTCCGGTTGTTGATTTAATATAGTTACATTGTAGTTTATAATTAAACATATTGGTCTAATGTAAACTTTTGAGATCAACTATTTAAATAAGTAAATAAAACTGACTTCCTCTTATGCATCTTATATAATAGTAATTGATTTTTCTAAACAATCCTGATATGCATATTATTTTAGTACAGGGCTGTAGACTACTTGTCAAAGTGAACTTTGTCAACCATGTACAATAAACCATATGCAGAGAGACGAAATGGCAAAGCTCAGGGTCCACTGTGTACAAATAACAGCAAACAGTGCAAATAAAAAAAAGACTGCTGAGACAGTATAAGTAAAACTAGAGTTAAATTAAGCCACTATAATACTCAAAGACATATTATATGAAGATCAAACATGCCCCGAGTGTGTGGGCAGCATTGTGCAATATATTTCGGCTGGAAAATTGCACAATGCGTCCCACACACTCAGCATGTTTGGTCATCATTTAATATGTCTGAGTATTATGGCAGTTAAAATATGGAAATGTATATAACAAATCTGAAAACAGGAAACTGGACCTGAGGATCACATGAATATATTACTACAAACTGAGGATTAAGGCAGCAAACTGGCAGTTCTGGCTCTTTTCTTGGACGGTAGAAGTGCGTGAAAAGTCTGTCTGAGGGGTACTCCGCAATACTGCTGCAGACCTTGTGAATGTAAAATTCTTTCTCCGCATTTAACCAATTCACCAAGTGAAGCAGTGGCCAGCCAGCACAGGGGCGCCACTAGCAGACCTGGGATTTGATCCCACACCCTTCTGATTACAAGGGTAACTACTTAACCACGAGGCCAACAGCTCCCTCGTAGTTATAAACCTCTGGCTGTGATTTCATGGTACACAAAATATTCCTTGCCATAAACACATCAAAGATTCTTGTGAGGACTTTGCATTAGCTTAAGAAATAAACACCAAACAGGCCCCAACTGTCATAAAAACGACCAGTTACAGCAGGAAATCACATTTTCCATTACCTGTTTATGGCATAGATTTCTTTGAGCAAGTTTAATCCCTGTTCTCACAGAAATACAGTACTGTGCAGAAGGCATGAGTCACCCATCGTTTCTTCATATTTTATTTCCAAAGAGCCAGACTTTCCTGTGCTTTTTCATGTAAAGGACTTTCATTTTTTTGTTCCCAAATTATTTTTGTTTTGTTTATTAAGCCACCCATGACCTAGATATCAGTGTTCTTTAACTGAAATAAATTACTACAAAATATATTTTGAGCATTTAAACCACATGCGAAGGTGGTAGCAATTTGAGACCAAAACGACTGTTTGCTAGTCTGAGATGCAGAATCAAACCGAGCAGTTTTTAACTAACCTGAACCATTTAAATCTTGGTGGTTTCCAGCCTATAGAGGCAAAACCGAATCATCTCACCTCACTTGTACTCTCAAAATAAAAAAGCAAAGATAAACTATGTTTAACGACAAAACAGTTCTTGAATTGAATGTCTGACTTTAAACGAGCAGTTCAAAACAACAAGTTCGTCAAAATGAATCAAACTTGCCTTCAGTAACTACAGGAAACAAATCTATTTTTCAAATTTTAGTCGAAGATTGAGTAATTCCTTGCCTATAAATAATTTTTAAATAAATAAATAAATAAATAAATAAGCTCCTGTTCTAATCATGATCATCTGGCATTCCCTCATCAACAAACACATGCCTTGAATGTTTCAAGATCCAAGATCCTACTGAAGCCTCTGTCAGTGAGTCAGACACAGATGAATCTATGGTACTGCTTCCTTCACATAAATCGCAGATGCCGAAGTGCATGAAATCCTTATCCAAATTTACATCATGAACTTAAATCTATAAACTGTAGACGGGTTGTGATTGCGAAGCTTTTTACCCATCTTCTGGGAATCCTGGGTGTGCACTAGGCTTCTGAATCACCTGCTTTAGACACCTTCAGCATTTGTATGCAGGCTGGTTTGTATCTTTATGCTCCTTCTGTTCAGTAATGACTCTTTGATATCGGCTGGTTCATGGAAGATAAAAGATTCAGAGGATATTTAAAAACCCTTTAACCCAGTGAAGCCACAGAGCGCTCAGGGTCCATGTGTGATAGTACAAGAATTAGTGACGATACTGTTTACAGCTCGAGGGAAAGGCCAATTGTGGATTGGAGGTGGTGTTGTGCTCCACAAGAAACTGGCTGCACTGGTATTATCTAATCCTTATCTGGCTGGTTTGTAATTAATTAAACCGAAGATACTCATAAAAGCATTGAAATGTCATAAGTAAAGCTTATCTGTTGTAATTCAGTAGCTATATTGCTGATGACATGCCTGTTATTTGATGTTTGATATTTTTAATACAGTATTTGATTATTCGATGTTTTTTTCAGTCACGTAGGTTCTGTGATGTTTTTCATTAAATGTTCAGTCAGGACAGCCAATAAGTTCGAGCCATTTATTTTCAGAGTTAGAAAAAAGGGAACACTTATAAACAAAAAAATACACAAAAGCCAAAACACAAAATATCAAATCAAACCAGTCAATGTGCACTGATGTTAAAAGCAAGTCTCCCGAAAAGAATCAAAGCAACAAATGCAGACACTAGACACCCTGAATACTGAAGAGTATGGTGTTATATCTGTCTGTTTTGATTCACCAGTTCTGAAGGGGCTTTAAGACATTACTCTGATATTTTGCTGGTGTGGCTGCGCAGTTCGATCCCTGTGTCGGCCTGCTGGGGTTTGGTGCACAGGAATAGGACGCAGAGCACCAGAACACTGGTGAGGAAGGTAAGCAGCAGCAGAGCGGCAATACTGAGGCCCGCCAGCAGTCCAACACTGCAGTGAAAGAAAAGGAAGATTTAACAGTGAAGAAATAATGAAAAAATGAAACATCATGACACGTTTAAAGTTCAGTGCTATAAATATGCTATATTATTATGCATCCATTTTCTACCCCTTTGTCCTGCATTCAGTGTCGTGGTGGGCGGGGCTGGAGCCTATCCCAGTCGGCAGCACGTCACAGGGCCACATACAGGAACCAACCATTCACACCTTGGGGCAATTTAAAGAGCTCAATCAAACTATCCCCATACATGCATGTTTTTGGTGGAGAACATGCAAACACCCAACCCAGCAATCGAACCTGGTGATGGCCTAGTGGCAGGATTCTTGCCTCTGGACCAAGAGGTCATAGGTTTGAATCCTACCTTCAGCAAACCACCACTGGGTCCCTGAGCAAGACCCCCAAGTTGTCCCGTGTAGATAGGGAACGAAAGTTGCTTTGGATAAAAGCGTCTGATAAATGTAAATTATTATACTATATATATATTCTTCCAGTCAAAAGTTTGTCTTTGCTTTTATTATTGGCTACATTGTAGATCAGTATTTAAAACATCACCTGTTGCTCTCATAACAGCTTTAACAGGTGTTCTTCATCAAGTCAAGTCAAGTAGATTTTATTGTCATTTCTACCATATACACAGTACATAGTAAAAATGAAACAACGTTCCTC